>JAJAGP010006105.1:0-25024 GCA_025084515.1 Ancistrus triradiatus | reverse complement strand
AGTGATCTTTGTTGGTCGACCACTCCTGATGGTCTTCAATTTCCTCCATTTGTACACAACCTGTCTGACTGTGGATTGCTGGAGTCCAGACTCTTTAGAGATGGTTTTGTAACCTTTTCCAGCCTGATGAGCATCAACAACTCTTTTTTGAGGTCCTCAGAAATCTCCTTTGTTCATGCCATGATACACTTCCACAAACGTTTTGTGAAGAGCAGACTTTGATAGATCCCTGTACTTTAAATAAAACAGGGTGCCCACTCACACCTGATTGTCATCCCATTGATTGAAAACACCTAAGTTCACCTTCAAATGAACTGCTAATCCTAGAGGTTCACATACTTTTGGCGCTCACTAATATGTAACATTGCATCATTTTCCTCAATAAATAAATAAATGACCAAGTATAATATTTTTATCTCATTTGTTTAACTGGGTTCTTTTTATCTACTTTTAGGGCTTGTGTGAAAATCTGATGATGTTTTAGGTCATATTTATGTAGAAATATAGAAAATTCTAAAGGGTTCACAAACTTTCAAGCACCACTGTATATTTAACTTTCTGTATAGGTTGTGTTAGCATCTTCAGTGTAGGAGAGTGGGGATCTGATGTACAGTACTGTGCAAAAGTTTTAGGCATCATTAAATTGGTGTTTTTTGCAGTAGTAATATGACCATGTCGACATTTGGGCCCAAAAATGTCATAGCTGGATTTCAAAGTTGAATTTCGTAATACTATTTTCTGCTGAGCTTCATTCCAATCTTTGTGAACTTTTCACCCTGTCCCCATTACGAAAAAAAATGGTTTCTTGGCTGCTATCTTTCCAAAAAGACCATTCCTGATCAAGCTTTTTCAGAGTGTAGAAGGGTCAACTTGGCATCCCGGTGAAGCTACCGTTGTTCAAGTGTAAGGGGAGCTAATACTAAATACTTGCCACTGTAGCTTATAGAAGCTGTTTTTTTCTGATATTTTTGTATTCTAATAAAGATATGGTCATTATACCATTGCAAAAACAATGGTACATCTAATCTAATGGTGGCCTAAGACTTTTGCACAGCACTGTATAAGAAAATGCCTTGCCTTAGATATCATTTTACTGATCAGTTCTGTAATTTGCCATATTCTGTTTACATAGCAGGGTGGGTAAAGAGCTCTACTGCACAATGGGCCTGATACACGTTTGTACAATGCAAATGAGGAAATAGAGCAGGAAAATACGCAACCACTGAGGGAGGATATAACAAGTGCTGTCTAACATGACCATATACTGCATGGGAAGGCCAAATAAAGTAATAAAATGTCTATATATTTTACTGTTTTAACCGATCATTGATAGTGAAGGTCAGGTACATCCTTGGTGGTGTGCTCTTTTTAGTTTATATTTGCCCTTCTCTGATATTCAAAGACTCTTAGTTCTGTTAATAATACAGGTAAATCTTTATATGAAAAAGGTCTAAGCTTCATTATACAAGATCCAAACTTAAAAAATAAGAACAAACCTAGGGCCACCCTAGTGGCTAAGTGTCCACTGCCCTGCAAATAGTCACGTTCATCCATACTGTTGTCATGGCAACCTATTTGGCACCTCCCTGTGTGATCACAGAACTGAAGATATACAGCAAGCATATCATCCTAATTTGTAAAGTGCGTGAATGTTACCCAGCGGTTAGACAAGTTTAGACCAGAGCTTCTGCTATGATATTGTCCGCATTATATGTAATGCTGTAAGTATCACCAATTCTCTAAGTATCTCCTGTTAACATTGTGTCCTCGTGCACCATTGGGATTAAGCAGCTAGCTACAGCATGACTGTTCTGTGCTGGGAGCATTCCTGTTCTGCTGAAACTCGAGACGCCCCATATCGGGGGAGGGTTGCTGTATCTATAGTGACATGCACTTTTCAGAGCACACTCTCACACAGAGGTGGAAAAACCCAGGTCCCTCGCCACTTCCAGTCCATGACACTCACATCCTGGTTTCAAGGACATTGCAGCAGAGGCCCAGCGCACTACAAGGATGCACCTATGTGAGAGCACCCACGTACACCCTTGACTCAACCTCACTGTCGAGCAGTCTGACGTAGAGGTCTCAGAGAGAGGGACGTGAGCCTGTGCACATCTCACCGCTACGTCTGCCCCCAAACCCCAAAACACGTTGTGTGATGTCAGATAGATCCAAGATGGCAGACCTGGCCTATTTTTAGTTCCAACCCCAGTCACTCACCTTTTTGACCTGGTCATCCTTCAGCTCAGTGAAGTAATAGGCCAGAAGCTGTGCGGCTATCATCCTGCTCCACTCTGAGGACACTGAAATGGAGGAGGAACTGAATGCTTTCCAATCCTTTCCCACAAGGTCAGGGAGACGTTCTGTAGCTCAGAAGAAACGGAACTGAATGCTAGAACTGAGAAGCCGGCATGTAGAGGGTTTCCTGCAAGTGCGACAGCCGTATTCTCTGCTTGGCATGTAATGCTCTTACAGGAGATGCAGCAGGGGTTGGGATGGGAACTGGCTTAGGCCCTGCCTACTTCCTACTCTGCTATTGGCTGAGCTTAAAGTGCAGGCTGACTCACAGACTTCCCTCTTCTTTCTCTCACGTTCACATACTATACCCTCACCCCCCTTCCACCCTGTCCCTCAGCTTCCTTCTCAATTACCTTCCTCTCTTCAGTAAAAGAGGACTAACAAAGAAAAAGGGCTTCCGCCTTTTCTCAAGAGGGGTGGGCGGGTTGTGCAACACGTAGAGCACGTCCCCAGTACGTCATCATACTCGATGGGGCCCTGAGGCGTGATCTTCCCCCACAACTATGCAGTGAAGGGCAAACCTGCTGGAGGTTACATGGGCGGTTCTTGAGCTAATTCTTCTTGCTAATGCTATCTGTGCCAACACAAGCCATATAAGTAGTCAGTTTGTCTTTGTTTCCTGTTTCCTTATGAAAAGAAGCCAAGCATTCCAGAGAAAAAGACAGTAAGCAGAATCCACAGTTAATGGCGTCCTTTTACGAGCAAGGGTTAGACTGTCAATAACAGATGGATATTATGGAGACGGGAATAATGATTGCCTGACCAAAGCAGAAATTTCTATACGACAATCAACCACAACATTAAATTCAGGCACAGATCAAATAACAAATGATGATATACTCATTGACAAAAAATATAATGCACCCAGATAGAAATGTCAGATTGCTGCAAAACCCGGCATGCAGTTCTGTCTCAGGCAGATATGGAAATGATTACAGGGGTGGTCTGATTAGACATGGATCTTGCCACAAGAGGGTGCAAAATTGCTTCCCTTGCTGCCCTATAAAAAGGCTATCAGAGGAAACTTTTGGGTTGTGTACCTCTAAGTGTGAGATTGTTGACTGCTCACACTGACATGCCTCACACTGCCCCAACTGCTGGTGTGATGATCTGGAGAGCCATCGCATATGACAGTCGGTCACCCCTAGTAGTGAAACGAGGGAGACTAACAACTCCGAGATATGTGGAGGACATCCTGCAGCTACAGTACATGTGTTGCCTCTCATGGCAGGGCTTCCAACTGGTGTTTTTCTGGACCATTGTTTGTTACGGACCATATATAATGACCACATATAACATATTGTCAACAACTGGACCCAAAATTTTCAAACTTGGATTAGTTATTTGTCATAATACTCTTTTCTACTGATCTTCATTTCGATCTTTGTGAGTGTTAGCATATCTTAGACTTTCACCCATTTCCCCTTTCAAATAGTGGTTTCTTGGCAGCCACCCTTCCAAAAAGGCCATAAGTAAGCTTCTTCAAAATGTAGAAATGTCAACTTGGCATCCCGATGCTACTTTTGCTCAAATATAAGGATGATGACTGTTTAAGAGTTCCTAAACGCTACAGTGAAATTAAACCATAAAACATGAAGTGGTAAATGAATCAGTTGAAAAAAAACTGTCAAAATAAGCGACATATGGTTTTCTAAATGTCCTAAAATAAACCTAATTCAATGAAATTCAGTCACGTTTCTGTTGTTAGCGTGAGATAAAGTCACTCAGTCTAAAGAATCTATTATCTTACATTGTTTTATAGTTAAATAATAAAAACTTTTATATTTATTGCAGCACAGTAGCATAAGTCATAAGTTGTCATTATTTCCTCTTACTCACTTCCTCCATATATGTTGAGTGATAACAAGGAAATCTGCTCAAAGTTTCCCAACAGTTACGATGGAAGTGACAGGCTGACAAGTATTAAGGGTAAAGGGTTCATGTAAAGGGTAAAGGCCATGGTGAGAAGATGAATCATCCTAGACATACAGTTTGATCTATAAAGTACTCTAAACACACAGGGTGAGGCCTAATTCATTGTTTGTTTTGCCAAATATAGTATTTGTTACACTGTATTGTTTCTAAGATACTAGATTCTCATAAATATCTTGAAAGTGCATTTTACTTAAATCAGACACACAGCAAATTTGTCAGTGTAAAATCAACACTGTCAGTGTTAAATAAGCACTCATTTAACACTAACAGAGTTGATTTAACCACAAAAAATTAACAGTGCAGGGGAGCCAATCAGAATGTCGAGCAGTTTACCGCCATTCCTGGTCAGGGTTGCGGGGGGAGGATCTTGAGCCTAACTAAATTCATTGTTTATAGGCCGAGGTATATCCTGGACAGTACACCTGTCCATCATAAGTTTCCATAAATATACCACCTGAACTTTTTATTGCATGCCGCACTCTGACTTCAAATTCAGGCTCTTAATACTACTGTTTTCAATTAGACTCTTACCACTGAACCAGTGGAGCTGCTCAGGTAGTCCAATAGCTTATTTTCCCATCTTTGATTGCAGACTCATTGCAGATGAATAATTGAATAAGCTATATATATGGACCCTTATATTGAATTGGTTCAAAGACAGAGTTGAAAACATTTTGCAATTGTATGTTTTGCCCCCAAATCTTTTTTGCTATGTACAGTACCAGTCAAAAGTTGGGACATATCTCCTGAAAATTATATATCTCTCTTTTGTGTAGCCATTTACATTACAGGACTGTGGTGGCCTAGTGGTTAAGGTGCAGGACTATGAACCAGATGGTCCAGGGTTCAAATCCCACCTCAGCCAAGCTGCCACTGTTGGGTCCTTGAGCAAGGCCCTTAACCCACAATTGCTTGGATTGACTGTATCAATTGTAAGTCGCTCTGGATAAGGGCGTCTGCTAAATGCTGTAAATGTAAATGTAAATGTAGGACAAGTTATTCCCAATCAGAAATGTTTTGTTAGGTCAACATCCCAATTTTGTGGTAACCAACAGAATGAGTTCAAAGTGAATGCAGGTGTCCCCAATGTGTGCAAGAGTGATTGCAAAGTTGCCAGAAGTTCGAATGACCAATTATTTATTAAAATACAAAAAACAAGTCCAATGAACAAAATAATCAAATGCTACAACGAAAGTACAATGACTTTTATGGACCTCACCCCAGGAAAGGAAAGACTCGTGCTATATCTGCAAGAATAATCAAGAACCATGCAGAAGACAAGAAAAGACAAGAGTCGTTAGGCTAAGAAATCACCAGTTAAGCACCACAGATTGCTGTTATAAAATAAATGCTTCACAGAGCTGTAGTGTCAAACACAAGTATTAGGCATATTCTTTCAAATTAAGGCTTTTAATTTAAATCTTCAAATTTTTAAACGACTTCTTAATCAGGACACACACAAAGCAGTATTACACATACCTGTAGAATTTTTTTTGTGTCCCCATCGCTGTCCATGGATAAAGGCAGGCAGTCCAACAAGTAGATTAGTTAATCGCATAGTCAGGAGAACCAGTTTGTCCCTTAAGATTAGATTCAGGGGATTTAAGCAGGTGGACTTACGTAATCAAGTCATGATACCAGCACTGTTCAGAGAGCAGCAGATCCACGCATGCCCCAGTGAAAATTCAGTATGAAAGCTGGTATTGTTTATAAATAGCAACGCATGCACAATGCAAAGTATTCTTTCTTGGCAGCAGCCTAAAACAAGGAAAAATGCTGATGGACCTAATTCGGAGTCTAGACAGAGTTGACCTTTTAAAGAGTACAATATCTTTGTCCAACAACTTTTAGTAACAGTGTTTGGAGAAAAGACATCTTCGCTCTCGTTAAAAAATTAACGAACCGTGACTAAGCCCAGGAAAAAATGTACTGTGAAATTTGACAGTAGAACCATGAAGTGGCCAAATTACCACCAAAAATTCATAGTACAACTGTGAAACTGTCAAACTGTGAAAGTTCACATTAAAACTGTCAAGCAATTCATAGTTTTACTATGAATTTTTGGTGGTAATTTGGCCACTTCATGGTTCTACTGTCAAACTTCACAGTACATTTTTCCCTGGGACTGTGGTGGCTTAGTGGATAAGGTGCAGGACTATGGACCAGAAGGTCCAGGGTTCAAATCCCACCTCAGCCAAGCTGCCACTGTTGGGTCCTTGAGCAAGGCCCTTAACCCACAATTGCTTGGATTGTAAGACTGTACCAATTGTAAGTCGCTCTGGATAAGGGCGTCTGCTAAATGCTGTAAATGTAAATGTAAATTTACTGCATGTAATTCAAATTAAACAAATAATGATTGCATGTATAACCAGTTGTATTTACTGATATAATTACATCAGTAAGCTAAGTCAGTTCAGTTTACCCCGGCATGTTTTTTGTTTGGCAGCCTGAGCCGAGTTCTTGTGTGAACTGTGTGAATGGCTTGTATCTGAAGAGGGAAATTCGTTAGCATTAGAATAGAGGATTAGCATGAGTAAACTTTTCCTTCTGTTGCAGCTGAACTGATTGAACTCTCATGCATAATCCTACACTGGAGCTTAATTCAATAGATGGAATGACAAAATGATGTTCAGTGCACCAGAGCATTATCACCCACGTTATCACCAGATGCCAGACAGCATTTAAAATACAAAAATATGTATTACTAAACAACATATCCTACAGCTACATATCCACTTAAATCCATTGCCTATTCATCAGATGACAAGTCCTGACAAGTACCCATCTATTTCTATGCACAGTTTACCAACCCCCAAACCATTATTCTATGGATAGGGACCACCCAATGGACTACCACTGAGCAGATGCCATTGATTTGTTGTTTGTTCTTAACAAATCAATGACAATGACATGAATGTGAGAGAATCTGGTCCAGCATTGTTACTGGGGTTTTGAACACACTGTACTATCCACATTATTACCACTGTACATCAGTCACGCAAATATCAAGGCAACTGCGATCTAAGAGTGACCTCTGATTAAAAAACGGATGACAGTGAAATTGTACATGGAATAACATGACCTCAAGTTTCCTAACTAACAAAGGTTGGCTTTATATGAGCTTTTCATGTATTTCTTCTTGTAGGTCTAAATATATAGATATACTCAAACAATTCAGATATCAAATGGTCTGTTTGAATTTTTTTGCCCCAGTATTGAACAAAAATTCAGAATACAAACATGGCCACCCTAAATAAAACACTCTATGGTGTGATCTTCCAAAACTGATGCACTTAATCTAGTCCAATTGGTGGCGATAATGCACCAATTTCAATTATTTCATGTCTTTATATTTCAATTATGTCATGTATTTATCGATTGTTATTATAGAATACATTTCTTTGCTTTGTCCATGATCAAACTACCTTCTGGAACCTTAAGTTTGGTTCCAATATATATATATATATATATATATAAGGATAAAATAAATGAATAAAGGAAACAAATTATGTAATATTTCAGAGCAAGAGGATATTAGGTTAATTATTATTATTATTATTAATTATTCAACCGCTGTATTATATTGCTGATTTTAAAAGCCACTGCTAGTCTGTTTACCCTTAAACAACCCATTGTCAACTCACTAACAACCCTCAACCATAACAAGATGACTTAACAAGGACTTCACAGCCAGAATCCACAATGCATGCCACTCTTGAGCAACAAACAAGAACAGTCACCTGGAATATGCCAGAAAGAATTTGGATAGGTCTGCAGAGTTCTGAGACACAGTGCGATGGTGTGAATAAACAAAACTTGTACTATTTGGCCACATGGCTGAGCAGTTTGTTTTATGCAAGAAAGGTGAGGCTTTCGAACCAAAAACATAGATAGTTGATAGAAGACTAGATAGTTGTTACGCTGCTATGAGACAATGCTCAGTTGTACAAAGCTGCATATAAATAAATCAGACTTTAATGATGTGGGGAGGTTTTTGTGTTCTAGGAACTGGCAAACCTGACTGTGATTGGCAATGTGCATTTTCAGAATTACCCAGCCATTTTGAGAAGGAATGTTATGCCTTCTGAGGTGAACTTGAACATTGGTTATAACTGGACTCTCCAGCGGGACAATGATCCCAAGCACACCCCCATGACAACCAAAGCTTTGGTAAGGAATCAGTCCTGGAATGTTCTGGAGTGACCTGCTCATTCTTTAGATTAAAAGCCTATACAAAATCTTTGGTGGGATTTTAAGAAAACAGAGCAGAAGAAATCAAACCTCGATAACCTGAAAGCTTTTGCACGAGACAAATGGGCGAAGATTCCAGTAAGAATGCTGTCGGAAGCTTGTTAGCACTTGCCAAAATTGCTCAGTAGAGGTTATCATTCCAAAAGGATGTTCCAGTAAGTACTGAAGTTGAGGGTTGAATAATAGTGCACATAAACATTTATCAAGAGAACTATTTTTTAAATTTATTTAAACTCAGTGTTATGTCAAGTTAAAAGTCCTAAAAGTAGATAAAAAGAACCCAGGTAAAACAAATGAGACAAAAATATTATACTTGTTCATTTATATATTGATGAAAATGATCCAATATTACATATTAGTGAGTGGCAAAAGTATGTGAACCTCTAGGATTAGCAGTTAATTTGAAGATTAAATTAGAGTCAGGTGTGTTCAGTCAATGGGATGACAATCAGGTGTGAGTGGGCACCCTGTTTTATTTAAAGAACAGGGATCTATCAAAGTCTGCTCTTCACAACACGTTTGTGGAAGTGTATCATGGCACGAACAAAACCATCTCGAACGAGTTTGGACTCCACCAATCCACAGTCAGACAGATTGTGTACAAATGAAGGACACTCAAGACCATTGTTACCCTCCCCAGGAGGGGTCGGCCAAAAAAGATCACTCCAAGAGCAACACGTGTAATAGTTGACTAGGCCCCAAAGACCCCAGGGTAACTTCTAAGAAACTGAAGGCATCTCTCACATTGGCTAATGTTAATGTTCATGAGTCCACAATCAGAAGAACACTGAACAACAATGGTGTGCATGGCAGGGTTGCAAGGAGAAAGTCACTGCTCTCCAAAAAGAACATTGCTGCTCTTCTGCAGTTTGCTAAAGATCACGTGGACAAGCCAGAAGGTTATTGGAAGAATGTTTTGTGGATGGATGAGACCAAAATATAACATTTTAGTTTAAAAGAAAAGCGTTATGTTTGGAGAAAGGAAAACACATCATTCCAGCATAAGAACCATTTCCCATCTGTGAAACTTGGTGGTGGTAGTATCATGGTTTTGGCCTGTTTTGCTGCATCTGGACCAGGACGGCTTGCCATCATTGATGGAACAATGAATTCTGAATTATATCAGAGAATTCTAAAGGAAAATATCAGGACATCTGTCCATGAACTGAATCTCAAGAGAAGGTGGTTCAGGCAGCAAGACAATGACCTTAAGCACACAAGTCGTTCTACCAAAGAATGGTTAAAGAAGAATAAAGATAATGTTTTGGAATGGCCAAGTAAAAGTCCTGACCTTAATCCAATCGAAATGTTGTGAAGTGAGCAGCTAATGTGAGGAAACCCACCAACATCCCAGAGCTGAAGCTGTTCTGTACGGAGGAATGGGCTAAAATTCCTCCAAGCCGGTGTGCAGGACACAAAAGAACAGTTACAGGAAACGTTTAGCTGCAGTTATTGCTGCACGGGGGGTCACACAAGATACTGAAAGCAAAGGTTCACATACTTTTGCCACTCACTAATATGTAATATTGGATCATTTTCTTCAAATAAATGACAAAGTATAATATTTTTGTCTTATTTGTTTTACTGGGTTCTCTTTATCTACTTTTAGGACTTGTGTGAAAATCTGATGATGTTTTAGGTCATATTTATGCAGAAAATTCTAAAGGGTTCACAAAGTTTCAAGCACCACTGTACATCACTATACATTTTAAGGTGACGAGGGATGAACATTTCTGATGGCAAATGAATGTACACACTCACATATTTAAATGTTAGATGGATGTAGATGGATGGATAGATGTCCAACCACAAATTAGAAGTTGTGACAGTATGGGTAAAAATGCACCGTTTCTTATAATTACTTTGACTTTTATTTCATTTCAGATGGTATGAACCCAAGATATATTTATTCTGGTCAACTTCAATTTCATTGTTAATAAACATCCATTCTTGAATTTCAGGCCTGGGTAAAACAAAAGATGCAATTTCAAACAGCAGTATCCACAAAAGGCTGAGTCTTTGAGGAACATAGATGGACAAAGGATCTCCAGCTTGCAAACAAATGAAAGAGAAAATTGTTGAAATGTTTAAGATTTAGTGTTTTTTACCTTATTTCTAGCTCTAAATTGCCCCCATCCCAACTTTTTTGGAATTTGTTGTAGTTCTCAAATGCAGGAATGGATGTTTATTAACAAATGAAATGAAGTTGACCAGAAAAAAAACTCCATGAAGTATCTCAGGTTCATAGTGTCTGCAATGAAGTACAAGTCAAAGTAAATGTAAGAAACACAGCATTTTTAAATTAGCATTTTCCATACCGCCACAACTGTTTTCTGATTAGGGGTTGCAATGGATGGATGGTTGGATGTGGCTGGATGGATTGATGGATAGATGGATGTGGATGGTTGGATGGATAGATGGATTATGGATGGATAGATAGATGGATGGATGTGGATGGATGGATGGTTGGATTTGAATGGATGGATGGTTGGAGATGGATGGATGCTTGGTTGGATGTTTGAATGTGGATGCATGGACGGATGGCTGGATGGATGGAGATGGATGATGGATGGATGTGGATGGTTGGAGATGGATGGATGGATTGTTGGATAGATGGATGGCTGCATAGACAGACAGACAGATTTTCCCCATGGCTGATCTCCGTTTTCCTGGTAAGGCTCATGCATATATCCCTACATGTTGCACCGGTGTAGCCTGGTGCATGGTTAGTCTGTATACGTGACATTCCACTGCACAAAGCCACTTCCCCCTCTTGGTCAGCCTGTACATGCTATTCTCTCTGCCCACCCATGCACACCCAAACACTTACGGGAGACAAAGAAAAGTGGGAGGGAGGGCTCCTAAGGGGTGATTACTCATTTAGTCAGTGCATTATTAGGTAGTGGTAGCAGCTGCTCAGCTGAAGATAAAATGAAAAAGCATAAAATATTAGAGCCTGTCAACTTCAAAATGTATGAACTTTAATAGGAAAAAAATTAAAAGCTACACAAGCATTTCAACCAAACAGTTCTGATCAACAAGAAATCCCAGTTATAGAGAATGGTTCAGCTTCGTAATGAGCTGTATAGGTGATGAAAATCAGAAGACCTTCTTTATTTCATTTTTTGAAGAAGCTCCCAAAACTCTCCAAAACATGTCCTGTTGTAATAAGAGCAAAATCCAGTCCAGCAGGATTACTTCACTTTACAATGCTGACGGGCCACAGCAGTGATAAGTGCAGCTCCTTTGCCACTGCCGTCCTCGGACAGGACGAAATCCACCTCACACTTGGGGGCAAGTTCTTTCACTGTCTCTTTCAGGACTCTGGAAAAGCTGCAGAGCAAGTGACAGACAGTAACCATGACTAAATTAGCAGGGAGAAAGAAAATGCACACATGTATTGTATACCAGGTTCTGCATTAAGGACTAATGAATTTATTTTTCTCTGATGTTTGTGTATGTCGTGTATGGGTTCTAAGTATGGATAGATATTTCTGATACTGGATGTGTTTGGCGGAACTTAAGTGGTCATTCAAGGAGCATACCTGAGATACTGACTTCACTGATTTAAAAACAAACAAGGCAACTAGATATTATACATCTGCAAATGTGTGAACAGAGAAAAACGGACTGACGTTCTTTGGTAACAGGTAAGAAACGGCTAACAAACTTCATTAGCAGCCAGTAAGCCTGAGACAGTTGTTTCTAACCACCCAACAAAAATATCTGTGCATAGGCTGTGTCTCAAACCCCACCGCCAGACTAAATAGTATGTTAAAAATGTGACCCAATAAAATAATCAATCCAAATGTCAACTTTAACAAGGAAGAACAAATTAAAAATACTTTTGTAGCCTGAGTCATCTAGCTATGCGGGTTAGCTGTATCATAGACAATATATCTATCTTGTTGATGTCTATCAAATAAAACATTTAATTTTTCAAATTAAAGCAAAGTTAAGCATTTGGATGCAGTTTCTGAATATTAATATTTCTTGAGATTAACTTTCAACCTCACTACCTTCACGAAACGTCTATCTTCACTTGTTACATATGAGCGGAGATAAAATGTTGTGTATAGTAGTGGAGATTTTGCTCTGAGCATGGAACTGCCATGTGTGCCCAGCCCACCAGTTTTGGATGTATAGCATTTTACACAAAGTAATTTAATAAATTATGATGAGAATAAAAATAAAACAAAGTTTGGCCAATCTAGGACACTCCCACAAATGACTCAGCATACAAAATAATAAAAAAAAATCCAAGGAGAAAGAAGAAAACAGAACTGAATAAAAAAAATATGATATTATTAATTAGGATAATTATTAATAAGGATGGAAACAACGGTGAAATAACCAAACCAACCACTCCACTGCATGCCTATCAAGTCTCAAGCAAGTAGAGTTTCAAGCAAGTTTATATATATATACACACACATATATATATAAATATATATATATATATATATATATATATATATATATATATATATATATACGTATATATACGAATATATACGTGTACATATATATATATATATATATATATATATATATATACTTCTAAAAACTTGCTGAAAATACTAATGACTTCAGAGCCAGTCTTGACATTGAATACTGTGTAGGTTAACAAGTATCCATGTTGTACCCAGGAAAAAATGTACTGTGAAAGTATACAGTAGAACCATGAAGTGGGCAAATTACCACCAAAATTCATAGTACAACTGTGAAATAATTCATGGTCAGTTCATAGTCAACCAAGTTTACAGTTGTACTATGAAATTTCACAACAGAACCATGAAGTGGCCAAATTACCATCAAAAATTCATAGTACAACTGTGAACTTCATGTTCAAACTGTCAAAATTCACATTAAAACTGTCAAGCAACTCACAGTTTTACTATGAACATTCACAGTACATTTTTTCCTGGCTAAGTTTGCACCCAGTCCTGTGAAATGCTAAGAAGGTGACCTATAACAAAGCACATGGCAAAAGTACTGATACAGCAGTATCATTCGCTTTGTCCTACTTCATCTAGATCTATGTAACTTGCTTCATTCTCATGCTTATAGCTTATACTTCATAACTTTGCTTAATATAGCTAATGTCCGTGCTTCTCGAACTTTCTGCAGTGGCCCCCTCATGCGGTAGCTCTTGTACAACATGAAGGACATCTAGCGGTCATGTATATGTATTACATGCATTCAGGTTAAAACGTATTCAAATACAGTATATGTGAGTATGGCGGTACAACTGTTTTTGGAGCGTTGGCAGTTTGTCTTAGCCATTTCTGTTCGTTTTTGTAAAATCTCATACGTTGGAATTTTCCGAACTTGAGAGACATGCCACTGCCACCATGCAGTAAGTGTTTGTTAATTCAGCATGTTAAGTTATTTGGTTTTGCCAGCAAACCTGTGACGTGCAGTTAGTGTTTAGGCTAATTGATGGTGTGTGTGTGTGTGTGTGTGTGTGTGTGTGTGTGTGTGTGTGTGTGTGTGTGTGTGTGTGTGTGTGTGTGTGTGTGTGTGTGTGTGTTGTGTGTTGTGTTGTGTTGTGTGTGTGTTGTTGTGTGTGTGGGTGTTTGTGTGTGTTGTTGGTGTGGTGTGTTTTAATACATTCTTTCCTGGGGGGGTACTTTTATTACATTCTGGGGGGTACTTTAGTATTTATACTTTAGCATTACTGCGTTACACTACCCTCTACATAAAGCAGGGGACTGTGTTAGCCTAGCGGGTAAGGTATTGGACTATGGACCAGAATCTTCTTTGTTGTTTTGTTTTATTTAGTTTTTCTCCCAGCTTGGTCTGCCCATTTCCACAGTCTCACAACACCAGCCCTCAGCTGAAAGACCGCATTTATCATAAGAATGAATCTGCACTGAGGAACAGACCACACTCACCATGCCCAAACCGTCCATAATGCAGATACATAATCTTTGACATCACCTCCAACAGTCAACAGGGGTTGCTTTTGCACCAGCAGAGATGATCCCTTGTCCGTCCCTTCCTTACACGGGCATGACCTATCTGTGCAGTGTGATCAGCCCGAAGGCACCACTAAGAGACTCAAACATGGGTCTCTGCAATGGTGGGCCAGTGAATCAGACTGCTGTGCCACCCAAGTGCCAGAGCAGCGTGGATGCATCTTTTAGGCTTGATAAATACCTGACCAACTCAGTGAGGTGTGTTTTAACAGGAATGCAGTGCAGTGGGCTATTATGCCACAAATTACTCACTGTGGATGGAGTTTGTAGAGTGTCCCATCAACTCCCACAGTAATGTCCAAATGGTCCAGTTCACGGTTTTCCCTGATTTTGTCTACAATAGCAGCCAGGCCAGCTCCGCATAGCTGTGCCGCCCGGCATGACACGACACCACACACTTCTTTAACGACGATACTGTCATCACACGTGCTGTCCAGACCCAAGTGCTGCAGAATCGACCTGACTTGCAGTAGTGCCAGACGGTCACTAAAGAGTTAACAGATGATACAGGGTCAGGGAAATGCAGTTACATAACTAAATACACACTTGTTTATGTTTAACAAACGTAGCATTTGCAGGAGGTTAGATCATGGGAAGTGAACAGCACATGGCATAGACATTCACATTGTTCTTTAATGGTCTCATAAGGTCCAGCAGTGGAATTGCATTTCCTTCAGCCAGAATTCACTCAAGTCAACACATGGAAGCAACAGCAAACCATACCCAGCCCGAATAAGTAAATTAACATAGGACTTCTTAAATGAGAGGGAAAACAGACTGAATACTCACTATAGTTTAGCTACAGTTCATATTTAGTCTGTGTAGCTACAGGGTATGTTTGTTGGATTACCTTTCAATCTGTGAGAGGAACTTGGTTTCAAAGATGCCTCTCGTCTTCAGACATTCTGTAATATGGCCACGGAACAAAAGACCTCGCCGTGTGAGATCTAGGAGAATCTGCCTGACTATTTCTCCAAGGTACATTCCACTGGTCATCTTCTCGAACCTGCGAGAGTAAAATGACAAGATGACCTCATCGGTGGCCTCTAGCTGCATTTATTTGCATCGGCATATTTGGCAGAAAGGGCACTGATTCATTTTCTGAAGTAAAATAGGAACACAAATCAACTAACATACCGAGTTCCAAATGATTATGCACATGTCAGTTTTGTTTGTTTTTCCTAAATAGTCAGTGTCATTAAGGATAAAAAAAATCCTTAACAATTATATTACAGCGTAGATCATATTACAAGCGAAAGTAAAGATCATACACCGTTCCTAATCTTTTGAAACAAACACAAAATACATTTTCCAAATTATTACGCAGAACACAGGAAACATTCAGTGAGTCATAATGTACTCGAAACAAAAATCTGTTGAATTTGTTCTACAAAATACAATCACAATGTAAACAAAAAATATAGATTTACAGATTGAGTTACATATTAATATACGAATGCTTTGACATCACTGTAACATCTCCACTTTCCATTGTTTGCTGAAGTCCATGTATACTTTCTGCCCATATTACATTAGAGGATGCAGGAATTGATGATTCTTTCTCATTTCAATTACCAAAGCAAAACAAAGAGTCAATAGTGTTTTTGCAACTTGGGATGATGCAGTATGCTGCATGAAAATAATTTTATTTTGGAAGGCAAAATTATTTTTACATTTAGAAGATGTTCTTATCCAGCCATACAATCCAAGCAATTGTGGGTTAAGGACCTTGCCCAAGAACCTAACAGTAGCAACTTGGCAGAGGTGGGATTTGAACCCTGGATCTTCTTGTCCACAGTCCAGTACCTTAACCACAGAGCCACTACAGTCCCCAAGTCTTCTCTGAATATCATGCCAGAAAATGATCAGTTAGCAACTCTATGTATTTTGCAGAAGTCTTTTTGACAGCCTCAGGAACCCTAAAGGGATCCACAAATTTCAATTTCCATTTCCCCAGCCCACTCCACCACCTCCTTACTGAGATCACAGTCTTATTGGAATAGGGTGGCCATTCATCAACCATCCAGAAGTCCAATCCTTAGGAACTATCCAGTGTGACATTCATTGGTGAAAATTAGTCTCCATGTATTTCTGGGTACACTGCAAACTCAAGCTGTTTCTCTTTATGGCCTACTACCAGCCTCTGGAGGATCCTACATGAGTTTCTAGGAACTCCAAACACACCAGTAGCTTCAAGTACTTGTTTCAATAGTGTCGTTTTCATAGCCATCTGTTTAATAGTATTAGTTTTCACACTTTGTTGACCTTCCTTCACTTTTATTAAAACTTCATTTGTATTCATGCCTTGAGCTAGACCTCACACTATTTCACGCTTTTCAACCTTAATAACGTGGGACAACCTCTCTGTCATTAAGATCACCTGGCAAATTAATTAAAAAACCTTGCTTAGATTGATACCTGATATCTAAAAGCATATGAGATATAAAACAAAGGTTTATTCTGAAAAACAACAAACGATCACTTGCACATTAATTTGGAACACAGCGTAATTATCTCTCACTATGTTTTACCCCAATTTCTGTTGGTCAGGGTCACAGGGGATGGTCTGGAGCCTAATCCAGAGTTCACTGAGCACAGGCAAGATGCTGACCTTTCATGCCATCATTTAATTGCTCTAGTTGAGGTTTCATAAACGAACCACCCAACCTTCAAGTTGCAAGCACAACCTGTTTTTTTAACCCAGGTCTTCATGAGGTGCTGCCTTCAGGAACAAGCTCTACCCACTGAGCCAATTAATTTTTCCCATCACAAACAGATCACTAACCGCTGGAAAATCTTAACCATTCTCACCTTTGTTTCCCTACATTCAAGGAACCTTTATCCACCTCCCGGTCAAAGCGAGTCCTGATGTCCTCAAGGTTGTCATTATCTCCAAATCCACCCCACTCTGTGTTCACACACATCTGTCCCTCATCCCCCTCCACCGTTTCAAAGTTCGTCATCTGTTCCATGTAGCACACATTGCTGCCCGTTCCTGCACAGTTAGGAAATAAACACCAGATTTTAAACTTTGCTTTAAGCATGCTTTGTTCAGAGGCTCTGGTGTCTATCCCCAGGGTACAGATGTGATCATAGGACTGGGTAGGGGTCACTGTTGCATAGCTGATCTCTCAACTGACCATTACTTCCTCAGACACAGTCTATCTTGTGATTGTGATGCCCGACCCAGCTAGAAGGCAAAATCGAGGCGGGAATCAAGATCCCTGCAGTTGTGGGCTAGAGTAGTAGACCACTGCACTACCCAAGCACTGGAAGTTTAACATTATGCCAAGAGAGAATGGAAAATGTGTCAAACCTGGAATTTTATTTAATTATTATTTAAGAATGGACTGCATAAATCAAAAATGACTTTTTGAGTATTTGTATTTCTATTATTTAAGACATTTTAGTTTCAACCCACTACATTTCAGCGTATAAATCTGCACTTCTCATTCCACTATGTATGAAATATCCATAGTTACCCATTATGTTTGAGTAGAGACAAACGTGTAAATAGCAGATAGAAAAAAATGTTCTTAAACTGAAATGCACCAATCAGTGGTTACTACAGTCTCCTCACAGCTCCAGAGATCCCAATTCCTGACTCCCTCTGTTTAGAGTTTGCATGTCCCTCCTGCATATGTGTGGATTTACTCTGGGTACTCTGGGTTCCTCCCAATGTGTACGTTTGGTAGGTTATAAACATGTAGGCCAAAACATGTAGCTATGAGCTATCATCACCTTGTCTGCAGCATGGCTGGCTTTCTTTTAAATATTTGAAGATGTCCATTAATCCATACCAAAAAATTAAAGAAACTTAGCTGACTGAAAGTGTTAGCTGCTCAAGATTTTGGAAAGACACTGGGGCATTATGGGAAATGTACTGCCTGTAATGAATTTGCCAGCAAATGTTTTACATTGCCTGTTATATTTTGTTTTTCATGCCACAATGGAAATTACTAGGGCTGCAACTAATGATTATTTAAATAATCGATTAATCGGTCGATCATTTTTTCGATTAATCCATGAATCGTTTAAAAAAAAAAAAAAAAAAAACATTTCCATGTCTTTATTCAGAAATCTAACATTGAATAACAGAGCAAATAAGTGCTTACAATAATTGAATAATAAATTAAATTTATTAATAAATTAAAATAACACATCTTTGATGAAAACCCTACATACAAACCCATTCACTCCCTTTCTTTAGGAACTTTGCATTGCAATCCAAAAATGTTATCAACATGTTCCTGGCTAAAGCTGGCTCTCTTTTTTAGAGCCTGGCCAATATAGGATATCTGTCTCTTAACTCCAGAACTGTCATTATCCAGCTAACAAGCATCAACCCTGCTATTCCCGTTTGCATAGTGTGAGTGCGCCGTTACGTTTCCTCAATTCAAAACGGAACAAACTCGGGATACGTTCGTCCACACGAAAACGGACTTTTTGCAAAACTCCTTCCAGGGTGAAGATTTTCAGAAACTCCGTTTTCAGTGTTGATGTGTGGACTGGGAAAACGGAGTTTCTTGCTTGTAACGTCATTTGTGCGGCGTTATCTACTTTGTTTTACATGAGGCGATTTTGTGCAATTGCGGACGTAGCCAAAATAATGCCAGCTGTAACACTGCTGACCGAACTTGTTACAGTCGCTTGTGTTTTTTTCCAGTGTTGACGAAGTGCCGCAAGTAACGTAAGCGGATATGATAAGGCGGGGGAAACATAAATCATGCAACACAACGGATCGATAATGAAATTCGTTGTCGACACTTTTAATAATCGATTATTATCGATTTTATCGATTCGTTGTTGCAGCCCTAGAAATTACATCTCTACACATTTAAATTAGTTAGTTTAAAATGAACGATGAAGCAAACTACAAGTAATGTAACTGTATAACTATAATACATAATCGTACCTTTATTTTTATACTTTTATAGAAAGAAGTACATTTATAGGAAGTACATTTATACAAAGTACTTCTGTACTTTTCCTGAAGTAGAAACTTAAACAGAAGGTTTCTACTTGTACTGGAGTAATATTTCACCATCTGTATCTATATCTGTACAATTACTCAAGCGTAAGAGTTTCCTACTTTGTCCACCTTTGCTATTAACAGATACAGGATTAAAACGAAGATAAGAGTCATATGGTATATTTTTTATAATCCTTACCAGCAATTAGTCCAATTTCACATTTAGGATCCTCATACGCGCATGTCATCATAGTGCCGACCGTGTCGTTTACCACAGCGACAATATCAAGATCAAATTCCTACACAAGCAGAACATAACACAAACCACAGGGACTTATTGCAATGTGTGCCATGATTTTTTACATAATACCAAAAAAACACAAAATAATATAGTGTAGAATCTAAAAAATCATTGCTGATTAGGTTTTACTAGAGCTTACATTTCTCCTCTTGATGGCTTCTCTTAGCATGTCCACCACATCATTTCCCTCACACTGAGTGGCCTTAAAGCCTTTTGTCCAGTTCACCAAACTTCCCTGTGCATGAAAATATCAGTGACCAACAGCAGAGAAAACACTGTTTAGCCCTGATCTGTGTGCTACATTTTGAAATCGTAGCAGCAAAAAGCATTTTAGTGATGGAAATAAAACAAATAGATATATTACTGTATTTTTCGGACCATAAGGCGCACTTAAAATCCTTTAACTTTCTCAAAAATCGACAGTGCACCTTAAAATGCGGTGCATCTAATGTATGAATTAATTCTGGTTGTGCTTTCTGACCTAGAACCGATTGTAGATGGTACACGGCGCTCATAAATCTGTCAAAATGTTTTAGCACGGCCTTGGTAAATTACGAAGCTTACGGCCACCGTAGTGCGCAGCATAGCGGAGTAATACGGTATGTGCTTCAGCATTAGGGTACGTGCATTCATTCATTCATTTTCGAAGCGGATTTCAAAACCCAACGCTATCAGTCACGCAGTACAACATGGACATAGAGCAGCTGCGAGAGAATTCAACATTAACGAATCAATGGTACGGAAGTGGAGGAAGCAAGAAGACGCCCTGCGCCAGGTAAAGACCAAACTGAGCTTCCGACGGAACTTAAGACTTTTGTTTCATTAAATGCGTCTTATAACCCGGTGCGCTTTATGTATGAAAATAGATCCGTTAGCAGCCGATCGTTGATATTGTGTCTTATAATCCGGTGCGCTTTATGGTCTGAAAAATACGGTAAGCTATATGAAGCCTCTCATAAGCATCGGGTATAGCACTGGCCTGTGTTACCTTATCAATTCCTGTCTGGTTGCATGGGAAGGAGAAGGTGAAACCAAGTGGCAGACATGTGTTTTTCATCCCCATGTAGTCCAGGAAATCTGAGATACAGTGCACTATGTGGTCAAACAGCTGAAACAGAGAATTTATGATGCACAGATTAAAGATATTGTTAACACAATTGTGATGAATCATTTTCAATGAATTTGTGAACTGTCCGCAATCACATATTCACAAAACCATAAAGAAGCTAAAAGATTTGCACCTCTTCTCCAGTGCCCTGCATGATCTCCAGTGGGATAGCATAGATCTTGTTGTACATGCGGACAGATTTGCGTATCCCACTACGGATCTTCACCAGAGCACCCGGAAATTTGTTCCACCTAGATCCAGCGCCAGAAATTTCCCATACTCTAGATCGGCAAAACCGGCAAAGAAATAAGAGAGCAGTATTAACAAACAAGTGAAAAATAAATTTTTAAAATCAAGTTCCTGCTACAAGAACAAATGTGTTCTGTTAACAGACTCTGTTGTGTTCATAACATCACTAACTACATACTCTGTTTTATCTCCAAGCTCTTGTTTCAGTACAAGTTCTAGATCACACACTAAGAGTGGAGCTCCAACTCAAGCTGTTCTTCTGTCATCAGTTACAACCCTCATACAGTTACTCAGACAACATCAGTGGGCAATAACTCCCCCTCCCCTCCTCAGGTCGGCTGATCATGCCATGACAAGAAAACCTTCCCGCTGAGGACACTAGAATCTACAATGACTGTTTACTGGACTAAATAATGCCAATGCCAATACCCATATGTTATTTTATTTAATATTTTATTTACAGACACTATTGTCTGATATGCAATGTAATTATAGTGGTGCTTGAAAGTTTTTGAATTCTTTAGAATTTTCCCTATTTCTGCATAAATATGACCTAAAACATTATCAGTTTCACACGAGTCCTAAAAGTAGATAAAGAGAACAAAGTTACACAAATGAGACAAAAACTTGGTCATTTATTTATTGAGGAAAATGATCCAATATTACATATTAGTGAGTGGCAAAAGTATGTGAACCTCTAGGATTAGCAGTTGATTTGAAGGTGAAATTAGAGTCAGGTGTTTTCAATCAATGGGATGACAAGCAGGTGTGAGTGGGCACCATGTTTTTTTGTGAAGAACAGCGATCTTTCAAACTCTGCTCTTCACAACACGTTTGTGGAAGTGTATCATGGCACGAACAAAGGAGATTTTGAGGACCCTCAGAAAAACAGTTTGTTGATGCTCATCAGGCTGGAAAAGGTTACAAAACCTAATCTCTAAAGGGTTTGGATTCTACCAATCCACAGTCAGACAGATTGTGTACAAATGGAGGAAATTCAAGACCATTGTTTACCCCCACCCCAGGAGTGGATGGACCAACAACGATCACTCCAAGAGCTCTCACTAATATGTAATATTGGATAATTTTCCTCAATAAATAAATGACCAAGTATAATATTTTTTTCTCTCATTTGTTTAAATGGGTTCTCTTTATCTACTTTTAGGACTTGTGTGAAATCCGATGATGTTTTTAGGTCATATTTATGCAGAACAAGGGTTCACAAACTTTCAAGCACCACTGTATAATATTCATAATATATTCTCTTTAGTTCATCATTGCCTATATACTATATTGTATATATTATATTTTCTTGAAATATGTTGCCTGTTTATTTTTATTTAGCTTATTTTATTTAAACAATTAATATAAACCTTTTAATTAGATTAAGTCTTATATGAGAACATTTAACACCTAGCCTGCCCAAGGAGGTTTGGTCCCTTTTTCAGTCGTGGTCCTCCCAAGGTTTCTTCCATTTAGGAAGTTTTTCCTCACCACTGTTGGCATAGGCTTGCTCAATTAGGGCTTTGGGTCTAGATAATAGAAAATTGTAAAGCTGCTTTGAGACAACTCTACTTTAAAATGTCACGGTTCGCCATACAAAAGCGATGACAAACCGTCAAAACTAAATAAGAAGGGTTTGGGACCCAATTGCAGTTAGCTCCAGATGGTATTAAAGAACTGAAATAATGTTAAATAAATAAATTGAAATAAATGAACACAAATGGATAAATAACAAAGAAGAAATGAGTCTCAGTGTGTGTGTATGCGAAAGGCAACGAAAGTGCGATCAGGCAGTCACACACACTGAGCTCAAACCGCGCTTAGAAGGAGCAGAGTAAGGAGGGGGTAAAATCCCCCACTTGACGTTAGCGATGCCGAAAGCGCTGCTGCACGTCAACTCTGCAGAGGGAGAGAGACAGAGGGGCGTTCCTCAAGTGCCTGTGTCAGGTCTGCAGGAACGCACACACACATACACACGGAGCTGCCGTGGGCGTGGCCAAAGGCTCCTGCACGATCTGAGAGGCGAGCAGTGCTGCGAGAGCGCGAGGGAGGAGAAAGCAGGCAGTGGCGAGCGAGATGGCAAAATAATAATAAACGGAAAACAATATAATGCTCAAGCTACACTGTCTAAGTCCCTACGATGAATTAACCTCACGTCTCTTGACGCTACGAAAACTAAGCTCCTTCGCGAGCTTAGTCTGTCCTCTAAATCCCTGTAAAGCAAAATAACGAAAGCAAACAGAAAGGCGGAAGCACGGCGCTCATTAAAGAGCGGAGGGTGAGACAGGTGAGGTCTCCAACACACGCCTGTGGCCAACGACGATCGCTTGCACATAAAACGCCGTAGCAGCGATCGACCGGCAAGGCGACGTGTGCAGTCAGATGATCGGACAGCTACTACCAGTGGCGAAGCTCTTAAATAGCCAAAGGCAGCAGCTGAGAATCATTTGCTTGTGATTGAGCTGCTTACTGACAGACAGCTCAACCACAGCTGCTGCCAGGAATCATACCGAGGAAAGAGAGCAGTTGCTACCCTCTACAGTCCATACCTGGTATGACGGTATGACTCCTGACATAAAAAGCTCTATTGAAATACATCTGACTTTGGCATTGACTTTGAAACTATTATGCCAGTGGCCTGTATTCTCCAGGGGATATGAGCTGGAGTTTATGTGACCTTGACCTTGTAATAGCAGGGTTAAGATACTGTGGGGGGAAAAAATGAGACGGTGTCAAGTGTCAAGCTACATAAATCAGACATAGAAAATAGCTACATACCTGAAACTGCCCATATCCACAATTAGGGCAATAATTAAGAACATTAAAACAACCAGAATTAACCTGCCTGAAAGAGGAAACAGCTGTCCTCTTGTGCACTGAGGAGGATAGCTAGAGAGGCATTTCTTTAAAAATCATGGCTGGTAGCATGCAGATGATATTAGCAATTTGGGGTCACCAAATCTTTAACTTTACAATTAGAATCCACCTCCATCCATATAAACAGTTTACAACACACACCAGAACAAAAGGTTCTATGGTCAGGTGAGACAAAATCAGAGCATCTTGTTAGGCTACATGGCCTGGGTCATGATTCTCTAGATCTTCGTGGTTCTCTGGAAGCTTCAGCAGGACAGTCAGCCTGAACATATGTCCAAAAATAATAGTGGTGGCTCAGTGGTTAGAGCTCTGTATCCAAGGGTTGGGGGTTAAAATCCAGACTCCACAAAGTTGCCACCTTTAGGCCCTTGAGCAAAGGCCCTAAGCACTCTGTGCTCCATGGGTGACCCTGTGCTTTGATACTTTGATACAAGTTTCAAGCTGGATATGTGAAGATAAAAATGCTGTTGTACTGTACATCAGTGTATGCAGTATTTATGATGAAAATACAGCCTGTTTAACTAAACTTTGTCTCCGAAAATGGGTCAATCAACATGGAATGAAGCTATTGACATGACCATCCAAGTCCTCTGACCTAAACCCCAATGAAAACCTGTGAAGTAAGAGCTTCCACAAGTGAGAGCTTGGGACTCTGGATCTGGAGATTATGGATTAAAAATTGCTAACAGAATGTTTGCTCTGTGGTCTGAACCAGTCTTTCCCTCTTGAATGTTTCTAAACATACAACATTTTAATGAAATGGACAAAAACTATTGTCTAAAGTTCCCATGCTATATGTAGCTATTTTAATACCATCACGAAAAAGTAAAAGTATGAAACTAGCTGTACATCTTATGCTTTTAAATCAAGTGTCATAAAATGTAGAGTGTGACAAAAACAACCTGAACTTGATACAAGGTCCTGTTACCTGTGCCGTCTGGAGTCCTGTAGACAAAGGTCGGCAGCATTTTTACTGAAGCAGTGTCATGCGAGTCTTTTCTGAGGCCACGTTCCAACTCCACCCGCATCCTCTCCTTCACCTGTTGGAG
>JAJAGP010006104.1:0-25025 GCA_025084515.1 Ancistrus triradiatus | reverse complement strand
AATCTAAGAGGAAATGTAAAAGTGACTACAGGACGAAGAGACCCGGTGCGTCTTTGAGGAGAGTTTAATAGAGCGGGTTCCCTCCCGGCGCCTCCAAACGGGATATCGCGTCAAGTGGAGGACATTTCAGCCATCATGAATTACATTTGGTATCCTCAGGTGAGTCAGATATGCTTTAGGCTCCTTATGTTGGTGTGACATGCCTCCTTATCAAACAGCTTGCCTTGATTGGTCTTGTTTCGCCTTATTGCGTTCAGACGCGTTATGAGAAGAGGGCATGTATACTGAGTTACAGGGAGTCATTTTTGGTGTATTTATTTCTTTTTTAAGTGCATTTTCAATGCAACTGTAAAAGAAAAGCTAAATAACTTAAAAATATATATCAAGAATATATTTCAAGGCAGAAACTATCATTTTGCACAATTAAATATGCTGAATAAGGCAGGATTGTGAGCAATTGGATAAAACCGCTTGTTTAAGTCCTACCTAAGAGCGTTTATTTCTTTTTCAATTAAACATCCCGAGGCCTGCAATTAAGGCACCAATTGCCTTCATAATATAATGTCTAACCCTTCGGTGTTACTTTTTATACTGTCTTTTCTCATGTATAGTAAATTGAATGGAATCGATGTGAAAACGATAAATGTAGCATAGGTTATATGTATACAGAGAACATTCACTTTATGAGGTACTCGTTAACACAAATATCTAAGCATCCAATCACCTGGCAAATACTCAATGCATTTAGGCATTGAATATTTCAGAAACTGCTGACCTTTGGTATTTTCACACATAGCCATCTCTATGGTTTACAGAGAATGGTTCGAACAAGAGAAACTATCCAGTGTCAGTTCTCTCGACAAAAATACCTTGTTGATGCCAGAGGTCAGAGGAGAATGGCCAGACTGGTTCAACCTGATAGAAATGCAACAAAAACCCAAATAACCAGTTGTCAAATAGACATCACTGAATGCACAACACATCAAACCTTGAAGTAAATGGACTACAGAAGCAGAATAACTCACCGGGTGCCACTCCTGTCGGATAAGAACAGGCGACTAGGCTACAGTTTGCAGAAACTCACTAAAATTGGACAATATAGGATTGGAAAAGCATTGCCTGGTCTGATGAGTCTCGATTTCTGCTGTGAAATGTGGATGGTGGAGTCAGAATGTGGCGTGAACTACATGAAAGCATGGATTCATCCTGCCTTACATCAACAGTTCTGGCTACATTAATCATGTAAGTTAAGGAATGAGGTAAAAGTCTGATTGTGTATACTCTCTCATATACATATAACTTGCTCATGTACAACCGATCACCTTCCAGTTCATGCACCAGGCTAATTGGCACCTACCTGACAGCAGTTCTAGTGGTTATGATTACCAGCTGTTCCTTGAGGATTGTGGTGCATGGCAATGCAAAGAATTTACAGTGGTTGTAAAGGAGCTTTTAAAGGGGCTTAGGCTTTTGAAGGACTTTTTGGCTAGAAGTCTGTGCGAGTGACAACAATCTCAGAAGCTTTACACAAAGCTGGCCTCTATGGCATTTTCTTTGCAACTGATAATTGTAATAACAATAAATGAGATACCAAGTTGCTGAGCTTAAATTAATATATATTTAAGCTATAAATGCTCTGTGTCTGTTTGTACTCTGTCTGTTCTTATAAATGAAAAAAAAAAGTTTTATTGTTCTTAACGACAACATTTATTACCAGTTAACACAATTGCTTGGATTGTAAAAATGAATTAATTGTGAGCCACTCTGGATAAGGGATAATGATATGTAACACTGTAACCTTTGGTGCAGAAGGATTATTAAACACAAAACTTTAGACGCAGTTTTACAATAGGGCTGTGCTAAAAAATCAATACAGCAATATATCGCGATATTTCTTTTTGTGATATACTACATCGATTTCCAGCTCAAAATATCATTTTTTTAAGGAAAAAGAAAAAAAAACACGTATTAAATGGGGTGTAAGCTACAGTATCTACTCCTGTAGATGTGTTTTGACTCAATTTGTCCACTGAATTATGAATGTGATGTGATGTATTAAGACAACTCAGATTGTACTTCGTAACTTATATTCCAGCTGTTTTTATTTTCCAGTGAACTATATGAATATGCATTGTATCGCAGTGTATCATGATATAATTGTATCGTGACCCCTGTATCTGGATGCTTATCGTATCTTGAAATCCTTTCCAAAACCCAAACGTATTTACAAGAACAGCATATTTGCAGTCTGGTGCACACTTCACTGTTTCTGCATGCTTCGCAGCTCCCTGCTGTAATCTGAAATATCAGCACGTGCCATAAATACAACAGGAAATGTGGCGTCCTGTCACGTAAAAGACAGTTTCTCATTCCTTAAACATGTTTGTGAAAGAGAGAGTGAGGTAAGGAGGGGTTCAGTGCACTGCATTCAGCTTTACAGTGAGATAAGATTTTACCCATCTTAAATAGTGATCAATAGCAAATCAAATGTGGAGGTCAGTGTTGATCACTGTATGTAAATAAGCGTACAGAGAACGCTTCCATACCTTGGTTTAGTTAAGCCAGTAAGGGTGCACTACAGTATCCTCGGTTCTCGTCATTAATTCGTTCCAGAAGGCTTGTCGAGAACCGAAAATGACAAATACCATGCACATTTTTCCGATAAGGAATAATGTAAATTGAATGAATCCATTCCAGACCCCGTGATAATCGACACTGTATTGTACAGGTTCTCCCTGATTTACAAAGGGGATATGTTCCGACAAATCCATCATAAGTTAAATGTATCATGAACCGATGAGTTTAACAAGTGTAGAGCATCTATACTGTATCATAGCAGAGATATGGTAAGGGTAGTATGATGAGTAATAATAAGTAAGTTAATGTTTAAAACACTTACATTAACCTTCAGTTGGCCAAAATCATTAACACAAATCTTATTTTAAAATATAGTGTTGAAAAATCCATGTAATTTACTGAATAATGGATTGAAAGTGAAAAGTAAAAGCAACACCTGTGTTCTGGAGCATTCAATTCTTGTTTTGCTTTCAGTTGGCTCTTATAAATAATCTTTTTACGATTCACTGAGACTTATTTGCACGAAGAATACAGTACTGTAGATGTAAAAATGAAGAAAAACACGATAAAAATAGCGGAAAGCTTCTTTGAGGGCTATTGTGAATCTGAATCACTGTGTACTGAATCATAACTCGTGAATCATGAATCGTGAATCGAGTTGCGCAGCCCATTTAAGCAAGTGCGCTGAGTACTGAGCAAATGACGAGAACCGAGACATATATTTCTAGACAAAATGGGTCGACAACTGAATTCGACAAGATCCGAGATGGCAGAGAACCGAGGTACCACTGTATATAATATGGTGTTCAACTAACGTCCAGATCTCCTAACGTGCAGTTTCACAGAACATATCGTAGACGTTAAGTGACACATACAATAGTTCCTGACATATCTCAGTAGCTGAGGTTGTGTTGAATCTAAACTAGTGCTTCACTGTCAGAAATTCTAACACTAATCAAGGGAGCCACAAATCACAAACACATTTCAAATTTGATTAATGTTTTCGATTAATCATCCAAACACAATAAGCAGTTTTATTGCAGTTTTTTCATTTGACATAACGAGTGATTTTTCTTGTTGATTTTCTTTTCTTTATGTTTCTTTCTGCTTAAAGATGCACTGAGATACATTTCTGCAGTAAATGATTTCCAGACAGCAGCATAATGTGTCAAAATTAGTTACTACAGCGAGCCTGCTGGGCTTTAGCCACGTTCTTGAAGCTCATCCCAGTCTTAATCGCTTCCTCTCAGCTCTTTCTGTTTCACTCCAGAATGCTGATCTCAACGGCTTTCTTACAACAGCCTCCATTTGGAAACTGGGCCAAAGTCTGAAGGAGCCTGAATGTTATACTAAATCTCTTCTAAATCATATAAAACCATGGAATAAGTAATATGGCCACTCTCGGGTGAATTTAGAGGTACATATTTGTGAATATTATGGCTGTAAATCAAGCGTTGTGTTTTCTTTCTTCTACCTAACAGTCTACATCTGTCGACTAACCAGGCATTCTTCACTGACTTCTTTCATGTTATGTATGGATCTGGCAACCATTGTACTGTTGCTTGGCAGTAGACAAAGCACGCTTCTCACATTTCTACACATGTAAGTTGTAAGTCCATGACTGTATATTCCAATTGATTTAAAGTTTGGGCAGTTAGCTGTAGATTTGTTCTGTCTCCTGCTTACACTGATGCAGTATAAGCTTTTTGCTTGGAAGAGTTGCCGACTCTCCAGTTTCCTTGCAGAATTGCTTCTTTCTTAGTTTGGCTTGGCGTTCGATTCTAAATATATCTAACAAAATGTGCTCTAGTGGCCATGCAAGGTGTTTTCCTCCTGTTTGTGCTGCTCTTGATCCCATAATCAACATGCAGCTCTAGGTCACACAACACCAGTCATGCACTTGTTCATTAAAATTCAATTAACTTTTTATGAAATGTTTTTTATGAAACCTTGCGTTTTGTCTTTAGTCCTAAACATTTTGACAGATGTGCAGTTGACGATTGAAATAATGGGACCCTGCTGAAGGAACTATTCAGGGACGCCTGCACAAAATAATGGGACTGTGGTAGCCTAGGTTAAGGTACCGGACTATGGACCAGAAGGTCCAGGGTTCAAATCCCACCTTTGCCAAGCTGCCACTGTTGGGTCCTTGAGCAAGGCCCTTAACCCACTATTGCTAGGATTGTAAGACTGTATCAATTGTAAGTCGCTCTGGATAAGGGCGTCTGCTAAATGCTGTAAATGTAAATGTAAATATAATAAGCTATTAAGAGAACTCCACAATTTAAATGTGTTGGATACGGTGAATGGATACGGTTATTTGGGGAAAACTGAAAGGAGGCTCTATTATCCTGTTGGCTTGCCTCTAGCCTGGATACAAGATGAGATATGGGTTGAATTGGGGGCATACAGATTATGTATGGTATATTGCGGCACATTTGTCAGCGATCTGTCACCCAAGGAGGTACGTCACCCAAAAGTAGCATCTGAGAGCCTTTTTATAGGGCAGCGTGGCACAAAGCGGGTCACTCTTACGCCCTCTTGTGCCAAGACCCATTTAAATCAGACCGCCACCTGTAATAATTTACATGAGGCATAACTGCATGCCGAGTTTTGAAGCGTTTGTTGACCTTTATTGAAGAAGAGAAAAGGAATACGGTTAGCTTTTACGTGGATCATTCGTAATATTTGTTTGTGAATAATGATACTTTTTAGACAGCGTGTTTCAGCGCATGTGTTTATCACTGTACGCATTTGCGTTGTTGATTGAATGTTAGATTCGCTCATTTTGATCGTATTATTAATAATAACGTTTTGTTGACGATGTCTAGATAGCCGTTAGCTAGCTGGCTAACGTAAGCGTTTCAGATGAATTTATAAATAAAACAGGATTATTAAAACCAGGATTTTTCTTTGTTAAATTTCTGCAGTGTAGTAACTTTTCTCAACAGCAAATATCTCCACTTAGACACGTGTCCTTTATTCAGCCAACAAAGATACTGAACTAACAGATAAATGGAACGTTCTTTGTTGTTAATGCTGTGATACACTGTTTGCTTGTTCTTTTCTGTTTGCTTTTAAAGATGCATCAGTCAATATTTAGTGCAGGTACTAAATGTTCAGTGTGAGTCAAAGTGAGCTAAAGTGGGACTTAGTGTATTTTATATTCATTACATTTAAAGTGATATACTGTATTTAAAGGGCTTTGTTGTTTTACTTTTGACCAAAATGGCTTATAGCTCAAAAAAATCCAGAAATCCAGTATGTCAAATTATTAGAATATTTCATGTGATCAGACAGAAATGAATGTACAATACAGAAATGTCCAACTTCTTACAAGTACTTTAATTTGTACACTCAGTATTTGGTTGGAGCTCGTTTACCAATGCAGCATGGCATGGAGCCAATCAGCCTGTGGCACATCTGTAAGATGTTATTAAAGCTCAGGGTGCTTTGATAGTGGCCTTCAGCTCATTTGTATTGCTGGGTCGGTGTTTCTTATCTTTCTCTTGACAATACCCCAAAGTCTGTCTATGGGGTTCAGGTACGGAAAGCTGAAGAACCAGTCAAGCACAGTAATATCATGGTCAGCAGATTGTTTGGTAGTACTTTGGCACTGTGGGCAGGTGCTAACTCCTGCTGGAATAGGAAATCTCCTGGTAGATGGCTGCATTGACTTTGAACTTGATAAAACCAACACCAGTGGATGACATGGCCCTCCACACCATCACAGACTGAGGACACTCAGACATTTATAATACTTTCCAATATATGCACAAATGTAGAGAATAGTGTGGAGGCTACAGTAAGGATACAGTTTTATACAATATCTGTTACACTGCAATTCATTCATATTTGTGCAGAATGAAGTAAATCACATGTAACATAAAATCTATACAAGGTTAAATATGAAACTTAGAGTGTATGGAAGCTTAACTTTGTACTGTAGATATAACTAAATTCAATAATGATACAGGGATGAGAAAACTTAAAACTACCTTAAGCACCTTAACCCCTGTTAGCCTACTGCATGTTATGCCCCAGAACAGACAATTCAAGGGAACCGATTATTAACTTAAAGGAACAATTTAAGTTCTTACAAACGTTTTTACGGTCTAACCGCTATGCATGTAATCCAGTCCAGTAGGTGGCGATAATGCACCAATACAGTATGCCAATCACCATAAACCCAAAAGAAGTAGAATATGAAATGGATCGCGATCATACGAGTAATATATTATATTATTGTATTATTAATATATTACGTATATTGTATCAGTCTATGGGTGTGATTTCAGACACTCCCTCAGGCTCGGCACCGCTATCCCAGTGATAAGACGTGCCGAAACTGCGTTCACCTCAGTGGCTAAAGTTTCACTTTATACTCAGTTATGTTATGTCTTTATTTTCAACTTATTTCATGTCTTTATTGATAAAATAAAACCGTTTCATAAGCAAAAAAGAACCCATGTCGTTCTACCTGCGTTTGTGTCTGAGGGTGCACGTGACGTCACCGCGGCTGAGAGTGAATGTGGCTGAGAGTGCATGGCTGCAGCCAGACTCTATTGACAGGCTGTGTATCAGCTCATTAGCCACACAGTCCTACGCGGCTCCTCTTTGGCCCTTTTCTCCTTCCAAAGCAGAAAAGGTTCCCCTATATGAACCCTCCTTCCTGTTCACTTCCTTGTTGGGTCTCATCTTCTCTTCCATGTCAGTCAGTTCCTGTTCCTGGCTCTTGTTATGGTTGGTCTGTTCCTGTTTTATGTATTATTCCCTGTCTTGTGTGTTCCTTGTAGACTGTCACCCATAGCCCTTTGTTTGCATCTGCTGCAGTATTCCATATCATATGTTAGTATTTGTATTGTATTAGCCTCATGTTAGCATGTCCTGTGTTCTCCTGTGTTTGTGGTAGTTTAGCGTTGTCTGTTAGCCTCTGTGTATCCCAGCCCAGTGTCTTATTACTGTTAACACTCTATCTGTTTGTAGCAGCTTTGTAGCACTCTGTCTGTCTTAGCCACAAAATCCCTCTCTATTCACACCTCATCTCGTGTGCATCCTGAATTCACCATGTCACGTTGTAATACACTCACTGACAAAAAAAGAGCTCACCAAGAAGGAGTTGCTGGAATGGAATGAAACTTTATACCTATGAATGCTATGATGATATATGTAAGTGATTACAATATTAGAGCGAATGGATACGGTTATTTGGGGAAAACTGAAAGGAGGCTCTATTATCCTGTTAGGCTGCCTCTAGCCTGGATACAAGATGAGATATGGGTTGAATTGGGGGCATACAGGTTATGTATGGTATACTGTGGCACATTTGTCAGCAATCTGTCACCAAGAGGTACACCATCCAAAAGTAGCATCTGGGAGCCTTTTTAATGGGGCAGCGTGGGAATCACTCTTACGCCCTCTTGTGCCAAGACCCATTTAATCAGACCGCACTTGTAATAATTTACATGAGGCATTACTGCATGCCGAGTTTTGAAGCAATCCGACATTTCTATCTGGGTGCATTACTTTTGTCAATTATGTCTGTGTCCCAATTTCCTGTACTGAGCATAACAATATGTAATAATACAAGACTGTTGAAGGACCTTGGCAAAAGACCTGTTCAAGACAGTTTCTTTTAGAATTTTGAATAATTAATGAAGAATAAATTAATGTTTTTCAGTAACCAAGTCAAAGTCCTGACATTAATCCATTTAAGACCTTAGTCTGCATGTAAATGCAGTGGGTGTTTACATTTACATTTACAGCATTTAGCAGACGCCCTTATCCAGAGCGACTTACAATTGATACAACCTTACAATCCAAGCAATTGTGGGTTAAGGGTCTTGCTCAAGGACCCAACAGTGGCAACATGGCAGAGGTGGGATTTGAACCCTGGACCTTCTGGTCCATAGTCCAGTACCTTAACCACTAGGCTACCACAGTCCTATGTTCACATGTACAAAACAATATGATTAATTTAACCCTCCACTGTAGTTCTTCAGAAAAGAATACTCTAATTTTAATAAGAGCTGTATTCATTAACAAATTTGCTCGCACAGTCCAAAGCTTTTTGGCGGTTCCATGGCTGACCATTTCCATGCAGTTTAAAACCTCTGCCTTATTTAAGTCTCTCCATAAGTGCACGTAAGGTCACTTCAAGGTACTGTGCATTTTCTCATGCATACATGTGTTTCTGTGAGGAGGCGGAGTGGAATGGGCTGGTAAGATTTATGAGAGCATTATTTATTGTAACGACCATGCATGGGAATGGACGTATGAGAGCATGCTTTTGGTAGTGTGGGCAAGAGACAACAACAGAGCGGCCATGTAGGCCAAAGTGCAAAAGGACCCGGAGTGCATAAACAGGATCGGACACGAGTTAGTAAGACAGGAAATCAGCAAAGTTCAGGCTGCATAAAGGACTTGATAAGAAAAATCCTCAGTGACTTTTAGGAATATGTGCCAGTTGATTTTAGGGTGAATATGAAAGGTGTGCCCAGAGCATGCCCCATGTTTCCTTACTAAATTCCAAATGATAACGTAATATTAGTATCTCGGTGCATGACGTTCTGAATTACTAAACTGTCGAGCGTTCACAAGCAAAAAGTGGTATTGAAGTCTAATCATCTCTTTTATTTGCCTTTATTTAAATCATTACTCTAGAGAGTGTGAGCTTACTGTAGAAACAAGCACCTATAAGCATTTTATTATATGTATTTATTTAAATCATGCAGTCTAAATGAGTAGCATTTCAAATAATGGTTTTATAACTGACAAGGACCCACACAATTATGTTTTTAAACGTTTACTCCCCAATGATGTGACTGTAGATTTGATGTTTTCACCCTGATCTGCTCAGTTTATCAGGACTAATTGAGATTTGAATGGCACTGAAGGGTAACACCAGAACAGAAGCTGTTTGTTCAAACAGCTAAATCAAAAACAGCAGTTTCCTAATTGGCTCGCTAGTGAAGTACACTTTGAGAGGTGATTTACTGGGAGATTGAAATTCATAAAGGATTCGTTTTGAGAGATTTGAAAAATGAGCTCGTTTTACAATATTTGGAAATAAACAGAGATCTAAATCAATGGAAGTTAAAGCTATCGACGGGGTTTATTAAGAAGTGTGTGTGTGTGTGTGTGAAGGGGGATCATGTGACCAAATGTCACCACAATGATAGAAAGATCTGAATGTGGACTGTAGTAGCCCAGTGTTTAAGGTACTGGATTTTGAACCACCTCTGCCAAGCTGCCACTGTTGGGTCCTTGACCCACATTTACTTGGATTATAAGATTGCATAAGTTGGAAGTTGCTCAGAATATCAGTGTCTCCAAAATGTAAATCAGACATTTTTTTACCTTGTGGGGACATTTGGCTGGTCTCCATAAGGAAAACTGCTTCAAAAGAAACTGCAACCTTCTTTTGAAAATCCCAGACAGTCAAAAGATCTCCATTAGGTTACAGAGGTTAAGGTTAAGGTTTGGGGTATGTGTAGGTGAAGCATTGATGAGCCACAGTAATCATTATGTCAATGGGAAGTCCCCACAAAGATAGTGAGACAGGTGTGTGTGTTTGTGTGAAATGTAATACATATATAGGTACTAGAAATTTCAATTAGACAGTCGATTGTGGGACTTTTGTACTAAGCACATAATGGAAACTGATCCTCTTAAAGGCTGTCACATGAGTCCCTTGAGTCACATGTCATACACAATCAGATACGCAATCTCGTATACAATCGCATACCTCGTCTTCAGGACGATCAATGTGTCTATGTGAAATGGCCCATACCTGCATACACCATCCAAGTCGTCAAGTATATCCTGTTCTTAATCTCTCCTGGCATGTGGGTCCAAGTCGCAAATGGAGAATTGTATTTAAAACAAGCATTTGTCATTTCAACATTTTGACAGCAAGCTTGACGCAGTAGCATGGACAGTCCATACAACCCTGCCGTGCTGTGTTAGGAAACCCCATTGTAATACTGAGAAGGAATATCCATTGGTCTCAGAACAGTCTGAATTGTCCATGGCATGGATTCAGAAAGGTTGTGGAATCATTTCTTATATTCTGGTGACTGGAGATCCCATTAAAGTGAAAGTACGCTGATGTCATTGTCACTGAGTCAATTTGAGATGACTTTGTGAGAAGATGCACTAACATACTGGACAATTCCATTAACATATTTAATTGTGTCCACAATGGAATGCACATGGTCGGCAGCGAGGCTCAGATAGGCAGTGGCATTCAAACAATTGGTATCAGAGTGCAAAATAATCATTTTCACGTCAGCGTGAGCTGGTTCAATTCAGTTTAGTGTCTTTGCTGTGTGATATCTTGACGCCACTTTAGGTAGACACAGCACAATGGAATTTAAACTTGAGGTGAATTTTGTTGTATTTATTGTTATATATAGTGGTGCTTGAAAGTTTGAGAACCCTTTAGAATTTTATATATTTCTGCATAAATGTGACCTAAACCATCATCAGATTTTCACACAAGTCCTAAAAGATAAAGATAAAGAGAACCCAGTTAAACAAATGAGACAAAAATATTATATTTGGTCATTTATTTATTGAGGAAATGTATTTATTCCCCAAGATCTTGTATTGATGATGGGAGATTTGGACTACTGCGCAAAGTCTTGTCCAGCACATCCCAAAGATCTGGACTCTGTGGTGGCCAATCCATGTGTGAAAATGATGGCTCATGCTCCCTGAACCACTCTTTTACAATTTAACTCTTCTGAAACAGATGAACATCTTTTCCACAACCACAGGATGTGTCTTTTGACATGGTTGTTTAACAAACGAGAAGCTACTCACTGCATCAGTTAGGGCTAAAGAACTTTGCCAGCTGAAACTTGATAACCAACACAGTAAATATCCGATGGGAGGCTCTTTTTTAACGATTTAACTATCTGCTTAGTTATATCCAGGTGGTGACTTTTTTTTGGGCCGGGCAGTGTGTGTGTGTGTGTGTGTGTGTGTGTGTGTGTATACAGTGGTGCTTGAAAGTTTGTGAACCCCTTAGAATGTTCTGTGTTTCTGTATATTTCTCTACTATATTGCTCTAGGCTATTTGTCTATTAAATACTGCCTTCATTTGGCTTGCCCTTGGTCTTATGTGTATTTTCATTTGCCAGTGTACATGACTGTAATGACATACTCTCGCCAATCACTTTATTATTTACACCTCCTTGCTTGTACACTCATTTTGTCAGTTCCACTTACCATACAGAAGCACTTTGTAGTTCTACAGTTACAGACTGTAGTCCATCTGTTTCTGTACATTAATCCATTTTACTCTGTTCTCTAATGGTCAGGACCCCTACAGAACCGTCATAAATCAGTGCTGCTGGAGTTTCTAAATACCACAGTGTCACTGCTGGACTGAAAATAGTCTAGGAAGCAAAAAGGATGAAGGATTAGAGGATTACTCTCTTTGACTTTACATCTACAGCGTGGAGCAATATGGTAGATGTGCCTATTAGAGTGCACAGTGAGTGAACACAGTGTTTAAAAACTTCAGCAGCACTGTTGTTTCTGATCCAGTCGTACCAACAACACACACTAACACGGCACAATGTAGAACTATAATTTGCTTCTATATGATAACCGATAAAACTGGACAAAGAACGTAGAAACAAGGAGATGTACCTAATTAAGTGATCGGTGAGTGTATATTGTGGATTTCTCATATTGTCATAAGAGTGGAATGCTAAATTTGAGACTGCTTGTGCCTGGAGTGGATACTGAGCAAAGAAAAAGGTGTTTCAGCTTAAGCTGAATCAGCTCAGTTCCAACTGACCCAAATCTGCTAAAGTGTGGAGTTACAGTTTTGTTCTGAACGCTGATTTAATTGCTATGCTTGTGCAGCTGTAGTCTGAATACTAGCCAGCACGACTTAAAGCCCCAACTTTACACCTTTTTCTCCACACTATGTCCGAGGACATATATTGAAGCTAATTGTGTTGGTGACCATTGGCTTCTGAGATCAAGGGAGGTTCAAGTTAAGTGATTTTTTTTTCTGGAGATGCATAAGGAATCATTTTCTAGTCAGTAAGTTCTTGCATTATTTAGTATTTGATTTGCATTCCATATTTGTCGTGTCTGTTAAACATGCTACTGAAACACCATACACTCAGAGGCTTTGGTACATTGTGTGCAACTTTAGAATCATGAGGAACCAGAATCAAAAATGTTCCTGTTTTGTGATTTATCTCAGCATAAATATACATGGTTGACCATTTATCTGCATAGAACAGGCTGGATTTTTTCCTGGCTGCTAAATAACTGCTGATGGTAAAAACATATTACAGCCTTAAACTATATTTTAGGTTTAAGACTCTCAATCCTGGTCCTGGCACCCCACCGCTCTGCACAATTTAGTGCTTCTCCTGTTTAAACACACCCACTTTAACTCAGTAAAGGGTTTGTTAATGAGCTGAGTAGTTGGATCATATGTGTTGGGAGCAGGAAAACACTAAAACATGCAGAGCGGTGGGGCGCCAGGACCAGGATTGAGAAGCGCTGGTTTAAGTGGTTGAACAGTGTGTTTGCACTTTAGCCATCTAGTGTGGGTCCATGTGTTATCCATGCTGCATATGTTATGGAGATAAGAGCATCTTTAGAATGAATGTCGCTAAAAGACAAATAGAAAAGAAACACATATTTTGGTAGTATATGTCTTATTAATGTTAGGTTAACTGGTCACTCTAAATTGCCCCAATACAGGAGCAAGTCTTGAACATGACTTGCTCCTGTCATGAAAAGCAGATGATGCCAATGTGACTTTAAATAAGCAAAACAATAATATGACCTATGAATCATTGTTTACCTCTGTTAAAAACACTGCTGCATGCACCAACCCAGGTTAATAACTGGATCTAATTTTGTCTAAGCATCATTGTAACCCTGAGTAGGTTTTGATTGCTGTGGTGGTGTGGTGGCTGTTGAGCTTCATACAGTGTCAAACCATGGGCCTTTGAGTCATTCTCTCTGTGGAACTCATCTCACTGTGTTTAAATAACGTGAGAAGATACACTTACTGATTTAGAAAATCCCGTACCAAATATAGGAAACGAAATAAAATCCCATCCACCTACAAAATGCAAGTAAATGTTGGCAGTGGCAACCTCTATGTCTTCGTTTTCAAGCCTCTTGGACTTTATGATTTGGACTTTATGATGGGACTCTGATAATTCATATAAATACACATTCAGCAGAAACAAACCCAAAATGGTCATTGGCCAGACATTACCATAGTCACATAGTCTTTTAGGATACTGCAATGTAAATATAAAGGGTATTTCCACGAGAAAACTGCATGCAAATGATACCTAAATGCGTCAGAGATACCACTGAAAATGCGAATGGAACACCACCATCTACACAGCTTCCCTAATGCCACTGCATTCTTAATTAACAGAAATTAACAATCATTTTAGAAAATACAGTAATGTCCTGTTATGACCTTTATTGGATAAAGTCATGCCGCGTAAGAGGATGGTATGATGGACCTGATATGTTTGTTTTACGGAAGCCAAATATGCCTTGATAGACTGTATTACGAACAACACGGAGGATCAGTCAGTTGAACCAGAGACTCAGCGAGTGAAAGTGAACCAGTTTATATAGTTATATGCAGGTGTCCAATACGACAGGCACATAGACAAACAGCTTGCTAACCTCTAACTCCCACCTCTGCTCACTGATCCATAGCGTTAATTGGCTGTTGAGGTGACCAGCTGTTTCAGGCTGCAATGTAAGGAGTTAAAAGCCTGATTTTTATTCGTCATTATAATTTATTATAACTTTTAAGACCTTGATCTTTAAAGTGAACGGACGTTGATCGGGATCGACGTTGCTTACCTGTATAATATTCAATAAATCACAAGCGATATTCGAGACTTTATTACAATATAGGCATTGTATTAATGATTTTGCCCAGCTGTAGGGTAATGAAAGTTTTTCAAGAATGTTTAAGGTTAGCTATGCTCTGATATATACTGTATTAAACTTCTCGATCTAAGATTCAACTTATGATGGGTTTATTGGAATTATGTATTATGTAGGGCTGTAGGACATATTTCCACTATGTAATGCCTTATACAGTGTGGATTTTCTGGGAGTGTGGAACTGATTAATTCAATTTACATTATTCCTTATGGGAAAAATTTGCTCTGTACTATTTTTCGCTAATTTGCTAAGGTACCACCATAAATCTTCCTCATGCTGCTAAATGCACAAGTACCATTTTACCTTACGATTGCTTGAGCTTTGGTCGAGTCTCCAACCGTGTACTAGTGTGCTAACTAGGTTGTAGAAAACACTGATTTGTGGCATGCTAATGTGATGTGTGAATGTGATGTGTGTACAAGAGTGTTGGATTTGAGACCTAGCCAACTGTGCAGACTCGTCTGATTATCAATATTTCAGTGCTGTTTGATTCCCAGTAGATAAAAAGTCTACAAGCAGATTTGTAATATGAACCAGTATGAAAGGATAATTCACAGAAAACAGAAGCTGAGGTGGGCAGTACCATGATGGGCAGAGTGATAATGCAGAAGAAGAATCCTCTTTCAGCAGAAGATGGTGAGTGTAAATACAGTACTTATCACAGCAGGTTGGAGGGGAGCTCTACATGAGTCTGTGGTTTTCATAAAACTTATTTTGTTCAAAGTTCCAAAATATAGACAAAAAAGCAGCAATTACAAACAAACTCAGACAAACACTCAGGATTAGAAAGTGATCTGCCAAAACTAAAACACTGCCTTTCAAAGCTATACTACTTTTTTTTGGGCGGCACAGTGGCTCGATGGGTAGCACTGTCGCCTCACAGCAAGAAGGTCTGTAGCGGTCTGGGGCCTTTCTGTGTGAAGTTTGCTTGTCCTCCCCATGTCACCATGTCCCCATATACTTATATTGGTGACAATTTAGTGTAATCAATTAACCTAATGCATGTCCTATGGGAGGAATCCACAACACCTGCTGTAAACCCATGCTGACATGGGGAGGACAAGCATACTCCACACAGAAAGGCCCCAGACCGCTACAGACCTTCTTGCTGTGAGGCAACAGTGCTACCCATTGAGCCACCTTGCCGCACCAAAAAAAAAGTAGTATAGCTTTAGATATATATGTATAAAGTTGTAAGTCCCTCTGGAAAAGAGCATATGCTAAATGTCCAAATGAAAGGGAACGAGAGAGCTAAGATGAAAGTGTCCTGAGCCAATATATTAAGCTCCATCTCTAAAAGTTTTGAAGACACCAGAAGAAGGTAGGATTTGCCATACTGTAAGTAACAGTTAACACTGGGCTTCTGTTGCTGTAATATTTATTATCTCAGTCATTTTCAGAAATGAGGTACGTTCGTACCTTGCAAGAAGGTCCTGGGTTTATCCCAGGTGGAATGGTCTGGGTCTTTTCTGTGTGGAGTCTGCATGTCCTCCCGTTGTCCACATGGGTTTACTTCGGGTACTCTCCCATGACTCAGGATTAAGTGGATAAGATTGTGAATGAATGAATGCGTGCTGTGTTTAACCACAGGTTAAATATAGTTTTACACCAGTCAAATTAAATCTGTATAGTAGCCTGAAATAATTATAAACCACAGTTATCTTGGTATACGCAGATATCCTTCCATTAAACATTTTGACAGGAACTTTCAAATGTTTGTTCACATTTGGCTGTTTGGGTTCTGACAGAAATAAATGTTGTGACATTGCAAAAACAGTTCTGTCCAGCGTTGCATTAATTTTCCCCCCAAGGTCTTGTATTGATGATGGGAGATTTGTTCTACTGCGCAAAGTCTTCTCCAGCACATTCCAAAGATTCTCAATGGGGTTCAGGTCTGGACTCTGTGGTGGTCAATCCCTGTGTGAAAATGCTGTCTCATGGTCCCTGAACCACTCTTTCACAATTTTACCCTTCTGAAACAGATGAACATCTTTCCCACGACCACAGGATGTGTCTTTCGACATGGTTGTTTAATAAATGAGAAGCTACTCACTGCATCAGTTAGGGTTAAAGAACTTGGTGCCAGCTGAAACATAATCACCCGTGCAGTAATTATTCAATGGGAGGCTCTTTTTTAACTATTTAACTATTTGCTTAGTTAAATCCAGGGAGTGACCTTCTTTTTGGCCGAGCAGTGTGTTACATCCAAAACACTGGTATTAGTATGGAGTTCGCCCTTCACCTTTGCTGCTACAACAGCCTTTATTTTTCTATGAGGGCTTTCTACTAGATTTGGGGACATGACTGTGGGCTTTTAATGTTAGACAGTAAGTCGTGGCTCACTTTTGGCATTCCAGTAGAATTTCAAGGTGTCTGATGGAGTTGAGGTCAAGGTTCTGTGCAAGCCAGTTCTCAGTCAAAGTTGGCAAACCAGTTCTCTATGGACTTTTGTAAGGACAGCAGGACAGAAAGTTGATGAATGAAGCGCAAACCTATAAATGTGTCGTCTTTAAAGTCACTGGAGTATTCATCACAACCCATTTTACTGCCACTATGGAGAATCCAGAAGTGTACGCTTTATATTACCAATGTGTTACAAGTGAATGTGGCTGAAATAGCACAGCTCGATAATTAAAAGGGGCGTCTACAAAGTTTTGTGTATATAGTGTACGTGTCACTTCCATGTTCTTACCAGTTATACAATAGTTTCTTCACCCCAAGTTAAATAACATGTTTAGTGGATTTTCTAAATGAAAACATTGTAAAATGCAAGCAGCTGGTAGCTGGAATCTAGGGGACTTGAGCATCTGTATTCTCTATTTTGTTCTGCATTACTTTCCTCATACCACAAACTAAACAAACACCTATTTATTAAATCATTCAAAAACTTCCCAAGAGGAGCCGGATGGTTTGATCAAGTTGCCATGAATCCATGTGCAATGAACTTTGAAGCATTCTTATGAGATTCTCCCTCATAGCAGATTATTGACTCGCTAATTACCAGCTTAAGTTCATTTATTTTCTCGGGGAGCGCTACATTATTCATTCTCCATGTTCGAAGCAATCATGTTGATGGTGTAGTGCAACATTTCTGATGGCAGTCATGCTGTTTCAATAATGTCATGCTGTCTCAGTAAAATCGGTTTCTGACTCCGTTGACTCCAATATGGACCTAAGTATCAGCCACAGTTTCTATGTGTAATGTACACTTTATGGCCAAAGGTTTGTGGACACCCCTTCTAATTAGTCATTCATTCAGTCTTTTCCATGCCTTCTTAATTCTGATCAGGGTCATGGGGACACAAAGAGCCTAACCAGCAGTACAACTTGCAAAGAGGGAACCAACAGTAGACAGGGCACCAATCCATCCCAGGCCACATGTACATATATACACACAAAACTCACTTATTGACACTTTAGGGAGATCAGTTGCAGACCTAATTCATGTCTTTCCGATGTGGTATCCCACCTGGACATGGGGAGATAACGCAAAGGCTAAGGACCATGCCAAAGGGCCCAACAATGGTGGATTGGCAGTTTTATGGAGCCAGAACTCTCAAACTCCTGCTTAGCATTCCAGAGCCTTAACTGCCAATACACCACTATTAGCAGCCATGATGAAATGGTGGGATTTTATGAAACACAACATGTAGAAGATAAGAGGGTATTATGTACGTGCCTTTTAAAGGCTACTAGGCATTTCACCTACAGTGCTAACAAACGTATAAAAGTGTATAATACTACGGTTAGTACATTCTTACAATAGGATGACCTTACAACCTGACTGGCTGAGAAGTGTTCTCATAAATATCAGCACGGCTTTTTCACACCAAAACGTTGTCAATCCACTGAAGGTATCCACAAACATATCATATAATATAATATAATATAATATAATATGGCAATCTGAAGAAATAAAAAGTTTGTGGACATCATTTCTAATTAGTGTTCTTTGTTATGTACTGCAAACTTCAGTGCCTCTCATTATGGCACTGGAATAGGTTTCCAGCTCCCCAAAAGTCAATTCAACAACTTTCTGTCCCACCCTTCTAAAACAAGGACAATACAGCAATGCTTTGCCAGCTTTGATAGAGAACTTGGCAGGTTTGCGCTGAGCCTTGACTTTAGCTCCATCAGACACCACTGCGATTAATTGGCACAGCAACTGTGAGTCAGAGCTTACTGTCCAATATCAGTGCCTGACCTCAAAGTGAGGTTCCACATTGTTCTGGAAATATTCTCAGAAGGGGAGAAAAAGGCCATGCTAATACTCTTGTAGTTTTGGGGTGTCCAGAAACATTTGCCTATGTAGAGTATTTTGTATGTGTTAAGTATGTCGTGAAGGTGGTAGGAGATCAACAAGGCCAAACGAGGATCCACAAGATACTAAACCACTTCCTCTAGCCCTGTCCATTTAAAGTGCTTCTCCAACCATCTAGAAGTGATTCGCCTTTACGACCATCCAATCAAATGCCAGTTTGCTTTAACAACTGAGGTTTTATCAATTATATTACTTTATAATATAAATAAAATAAATGTCTTTCAACTAGTGATGGGCCGATTCACATTTTTTCAGCTCCAATCCAGTTCCAGTGCACAACTGCTGATACGGATACAGATTCTGATACAGGAGGGTTTTTTTTACTTTAATATTATGATAATTATTGTTGGTACTTTGTAGGCTTGGGTATTGTTTGCATACATCTTTGTTCACGTTAAGTGTTTTAGACTGTCCCGGCAATTTTATTTTATTTTTTTACAAAAACTATAACATTCTTTTGAAAACCCAAAAGAGTTTAAGAGATTAAGGAGATTATGGTTAGGGTTAGGTTTAGGTCTAGCATTAGTTAGCTACAATGATCATTCTGTCAGCGGAAGGTCCCCACAATGATCGAGAGACAAACTTTTCAGTTGATGTGTTTGGAGACTTTCTTTGCGCAATTTACTCATGTTTGTGTGAATGACTTTCCACGGCTAATTTGAAACAAGCTGTAAATGGCTTGTGCAAGTGCATGTGGCTGTTCTATTGTAAGTAGTACTCATTTGTTTGTCCTCCCATTACCTGATAACTATATAAACTGGTTCACATGCACTCGTTGAGTATCAACAAAAGTATCAGGCCCATCATACTATCATCTTAAGTGTTACGGCTTTCCCTTACTGTTAGTGCCGTAACAGTATATTGCTGTATTTACTGTATTACTGTATTTTTTATAATTATTGTGAATTTCCATAAAGTTTTCCTGTGAAAATACACCTTATATTTACATTATGTAACCCTGTTCATTTAGGTCCTTTTCTGCCCTAATGTTGGACTTCAAAAAGTTCATTAGGTTGTAGTTTTTGTACTTGGCGGCAGCCTACTAAGACGCACTAGTGGGAAGAGTTTTTTCCCTTGGTTTTTCTCTTTGGTGGGGTTGATATTGCTATGCTGAGTAAGCACTGGAAGAAAGAGAAGGAAAACTGTGAGATAAACTCAGTATATCATCGAAGACTTGTAAATGTTACTGAACTGTGTGAAACTTGAACTTGGATCTTATAAAGAGAGGTTGTCTCGGTGAGTTGTAGCCGCCATTTTGTGTAGTTAGCACATATGTAGTCACAAAACAGTGAAAGGGGGTCTAAAATAATATCTAAGCTTTGTTGTTGCTATAAACCAGTCGGTATGACTTTTAAAATGAACTGTGTTAGCTATTCACAGAGTGTGTTGTTTTATTTACTGAAGTTTTGTTCTATGGAAGATGTCCATTAAGTAGGAGTTACTGGCTTAGTACAGACCACGTGTCTACTGTTTTTGAGGCACAGCTATGTTTTATGGGTTATCAGCCTCATTTTATATTGGTTACTATACTTTTAATGGTGCCAAAAGCCAATTGCACTGTTTTACACATATGAATGTAAGAAACTAATTTAATTGAACTTTAAGTTCATTTTGAAGTGCATATGCCAAACTTACGTTAATGCATTTTGATGTAAGTTTTGTTATTTTTACCACAAGCTCTGGGTTTAAGTTAAATACTAAATATGGACTATGGAGCATAATTTGTGTAGACTGGTTCTATAGAGGCTTCTTCTGGATCTGGGTTTCTGGAGTCTGTTTCTTCCTGGTCCACTTCCCCTCTACTAACAGCGCTGCAGCAGCTTCCTTGGACGTCCTTGTGTTGAACACGGAGTATTAAAGGGGCGGCAGGACGATTCTTTTTTTTTGAGGGCACTTTTAAACTTTGGGCTGAGGGTTACTTTAATTTTCCTGAGATCTCAGAGGTACCTATTTTTCTGGGGGGACATTATATGTTCGCATTGCAAACCTGGTGTTGATAATATTTGGCGACCTGAATATTTGACTTCCAATAATTAATCATACTTTCTACATCTGAACTTTGGCTTGTTGGCCTGTGTCTAATTAGGGTGGAGTCTATGAGTCGTATGGGGCTTAGCTCCAGCCAATGTCTTCACCGAATCTAGTTTTATAACCCTATCTCTTGACTCATGGTTGCAAGCACATTGGGGTTACAATTACAGTTGCCTAAAAAGACTACAACGCATAGTTTTTGTTGAGCTTATCATGAGTACAATAACACAGCTTTGCCACCCACCAAGTTTTTTAAGGTTTTTACGGATTTGTCCTCTTTAAACATGAGACATTTCTACATGCTTGCCAGACTTTACCGTTTCCTGTGGTAATGCATAAAACAAAAATACTCTGCCTGCTGTTCTATTTCTGGATCAGCACTCTGTCTCTGAAAGTCTTCATGAGCTCATGATGAGCAATATTTTCCTGTGAGTAGTGCTTAATGTGAGCATAAGCAAAAATGGATCTGCGCTACCGAATGAGACCGGAGATGGTGCTCTCGGGCCAGGACCGTGCTAGAAACGACCAAACCAATGATAACCTCTTTCTTCAGGAGCCATATACTTGAGTACTGTGTGAAACAGTGGCATGCTTACAAGAGCCAAGTCTACATCATCTGTCAGGCGAGTGGCACTAATGGAGTGAAGTCAGTTGGCGGCACTCGACTCCTTTTTGCCACTGCAGCAGGTCTGGGGAGAGGAGATGTCTCATCCAAAGTGGATCCTGGCACTTTCAGGCTGCACACGGGGTAAATCCTTTTCAGGAAGAAAGCGAGTCCCAGCAGAGCGTGCCTTTGATGGTGTTCCAGTTCTAGAAGCGCGTGCCTGTGATGCACATGAAAGCTGTTGGGAACATTTCAGAAATAGGTAGGCATGCTTAGGCTGGTGGCCTCATTCATGTCATCACAATACTGAGAAGATATGTCAGTATTTTAATTATTATTGTGTTATATTATGCAATATATTATTAGGTACACCTTGTTAGTACCGGATTGGAACCGCTTTTGCCTTCACAACTGCCTTAATTCATCGTGGCATAGATTCAACAAGATGCTGGAAACGTTTCTCGGAGCTTTTGGTCCATGTTGACATGATGGCAGCATTTGCATCATGGACAGCCAACGTTTATTCAATCTGCTGTTGTCCAATTTTGGTGAGCCGGTGCAAAGTGTAGCCTCAGTTGCCTGTTCTTTACTGACAGCAGTCACCTGTTTGCTATTCTCTGCTGTCCGCCCATCTGCTTTCAGGTTCAACGGGTTTGCATTCAGAGATGCTCTTCTGCAATACCTTGGTTGTACGAGTGGTTGGTTGAGTAATGTTACTTTTTCTATCGGCTCAACCAGTCTGTACATGACCTCCGGAAATAACAAGGCATTTTTGCTAAGGAGGCTCTGAATATTCAGCTTTTGGTTTTGGTTTTTGTTTAATATTCAGAACTTTCGCTTTTCGGCCCGATAAGTGAAAAGTATATAATTCATACTCAACAGTGACGTCTTTGATGACCTGATCAAATCGCAACCAGCATGGAGTGAGGCAGGGACAGGACGACTGATCCGTGTTAAGGGAAGAATGAACGGGGCCATGTATCGTGAGATTTTAAGCCAAAACCTCCTTCGATCAGTGAGAGCATTGAAGATGGAACGTGGCTGGGTCTTCCAGCATGACAATGATCCCAAACACACCGCTCGGGAAATGAAGGAGTGGCTCCGTAAAAAGCATTTCAAGGTCCTGGAGTGGCCTAGCCAGTCTCCAGACCTCAACCCCATAGAAAAATGTGTGGAGGGAGTTGAAAGTCCGTGTTGCCCCAAAACATCACTGCTCTAGAGGAGATCTGCATGGAGGAATGGGCCAAAATACCAGCTACAGTGTGTGCCAACCTGGTGAAGACTTACAGGACACGTTTGACCTCTGCCATTGCCAACAAAGGTTATGTTACAAAGTATTGAGTTGAACTTCTGTTATTGACAAAATATTTATTTTTCACCATGATTTACAATTAAATTGTTTAAAAATCTTGCAGTGTGATTTCCTGGATTTTTTTTTAACTAACTGTTAAATATTGCTATTAAATATCTATCTATTAAATGTTATACTACACAAGTCAATACATAAATCTACATTTTACTAATTAGATAATACACATTTCCCATTAAAAAAAAAAAAATCCAAAATAATCACAGAAAAAAAAAACACATCAATTTCAAACTTCCCCCTTTAAATCCTCAAATGGTACTGGCCACCAGATTATGTCACAGTCCTCCCTATAAATGTGTCCCAGTGGATTTACCCAGGTTTGGCCTAGGAAGACAGATCACCACATGCAGCTAAGTTCCTTCCTTCTACTTACATAAACAAGGTATGCCCCTTTATACTTGTCCATTTCCTCTAGAGCATTTTGTGCAGAAAATATTCAGTGGAAGATGGAAGTGGCACGGACTGAATTTATGCTGGCACTAGCTCTGTCTCTGACACTGAGATATTCATTAAAATTTTAATGAACCGGCGGAAGTTCTAAGACACTAGCGTTTTGTCACAATGGTTCAAGAATTGATGAAAAGACTCTTTTATTGTCGCAAAATTGCATATTTATACTTGGTTAAAGAAATGAACCTTTGTTGAATCGTTTAGCGATACCAGTAATATGCAGCTTAAATCTGTCCTGTCCTGTAGGGGTGTCCAATGGTATTAGCAAAGACCTGGTGTGTCTGCAGGATTTCATTCAATCCGTTGAGGTGCACACCTGATACAACTCATCAGTCATTTGAAAACTGCTGGACGGAAATGAAAGGCCGCAGGCACATCAGCATTTTGGGGATAAGATTGAAGACCCGTACCGAAGTAGTTTCATTTGTCTGCGAATTTCAACTCATCAGCTACTGATACAGGTGTCACAGACTAACCAGGACTGCATTGTCATACATGGAATCTTGTATAGGGGTAGATTGGAAAATTATGGAGTAGATTTTATTTATTTGTGATTTGAGCTTATTAATAATGGGTTTGTATGCAAAATAGGGCAGCTATTGTAGTGCTCTGTTTTATTTCTTTTGTTGTACAGGGTACTTAAATTATTAATGAAGTGGATTTTTTTCCCTATTTCCTTCTAGTTTTATTTTTCCCACCTCCCCAGTATCACGACTTGGAGGAGGTCTGTAGTCTAACTGCCTCTGTACAGGTTAGATGGCATTTAAAATTACTGCACTAATTTATTAAAAAACTACTAATGCAAAAAATGTTATATGGTGTTTTAAATGCACCTCTTATATTCACAGTAATGAGCCTGCTTTGCAAGTGTAGTGAATAAAAAGTACAGATTTTTCTGTTGAAATGTAGTAAGTAAAAGTAAAAAGTATTAGGTTTAAGAAAGTAAAGTACAAATGCCTACAAAATGCTTAAATACAGTAGCAAAGTACTTGTGCTTTGTTACTTAGCACCTCTGATTTGGTGCATATGAGCAGAAAAAACACTGTTGTATTAGTATATTGACATGCATTATAAACACAACTAAGATGTATGCAATTACTACACAGTTTGGCCACTACTATTTCTTAGTGAAGTTGCACAGACCATGTCCACAAGAGCTAACATCAGTGGATGGTAGCAGACGAATGAATGACTGAATGAATAAATGAATGGTGGTTGCACACAGCTCCAGCAATCCAGGTTTGATCCTTGCCTTTATTTACTATCTGTGTCAAGTTTGGTATGTTCTCCATGTCTGTGTGTAATAAATGTTGGATGTCTTGGGATGGACTGATGCTAGACAGTGTGTTCCTGCTTTGTGCTTTCTATTCCCAGCATAGACTCTGGTGTGACCCTGATCAAAGTAAAGCGATTACTGCACACAAGTCATTTTGAAGTTTATCATGTTCTCCCTGTGTCCACATCTGTTTCCTGTAGGTACTCTGGTTTCCTCACACCCACCAAAACATGCAGATGGATTTGCCCACTATAAGTCACCTTTAGGTGTAAGTGAGGGTATGATGCCACGTGATGGACTGCTGTGTTGCGTGCCCATTGTTTTGTGTGATGGGTTTAGGACTCATTGTGTTGAATTTGAGTTGAACTACATTTTGCGAATAACCTAGTCTCTGGTTAATTGTTAGAAACATGCACTGAAAACAGTCTCATTATAC
>JAJAGP010006103.1:0-25036 GCA_025084515.1 Ancistrus triradiatus | reverse complement strand
CTACTATATATACGATTATATAAGATACAGATGCGATCGGGAATTAAAATATATCAAAGATAAAAGCTGCTAGCAGCTACGAAACGGCGTCCTGTGTTCAACCGCAGATCAGTCTGGGTTGCCAGATCCTCGCAATTCTCCGTGTCAGTTCTCTCAGCGTTCTCTCCCTAGTCAGTTTTTTGTCTAAACACAACAGTTCCTGGGACACTAAAGTCTGTCACAGGACCTGTAGCAGCACCAGGGAATGGTTTGTTTCTCTGTCCTGCTTTCTCTACTTCAGACGGAGCCAGTCATGCCTGCACATAATGCCCAACCTGGCTGGAAGGCACTGCAAGGACTAAAAGCAACCTATGAGGCCTGGAACATGTCGTGCATCCTGAACAGGGTTGCAGACTCTCCGCATGGTTGCAGGAGAGGAGGCCAGTCGGGTGATCATTGGGCATTTTGAATATATCGTTCTGATCCGTATTTGATCACAGGGCCTGCAGCAGTGCTTTGGGACGGTTTCCCTGTCCTACCTCTCTTCCCTCAGAAACAGCAAATTGTGCCTGTATCTGACCCCCGACCTGGCTGGGAAGTACTGCCAGGATTTAAAAAGTCTGTAATGTCTCTCTTGCTGTGATACTTAAATGTCTAATGGTGATATTTTGTCACTCGAACTGCAGGGAGCACAGGATCAGGGGTGGTGTTTATTTTACTGTCATGCATATTTTAAAGTAGGTTTTATTATTGGTTTACCGATATGGGTTTTTTATGGTCAATGTTTAGAGAGCAGGGTGACCTGATATATAATGCCGATAACAGTTGTTTTTTTGGATAACTGATAAAACTAATAGTAATAAATGAGACACAAAATTGCTGAACAGTTTTGCATTCACTAGTTTTGAATATCGGCCTCGTGAACGGTGCCGGTTATCTCAAAAATGTATCAGTTTTTAAACCCTAGTGGTAGTGACCCGATGTGACACAGATCATCCATTGAAGGAACTGTACTGTAGATTTATCCTAAACCCTTTTTCGTGCATCTTTGGTAGGAGAACATGTTTCCTGTCTACAAAGCATTCTCTTGCTGAAAAATGCCAGTTGGAAGCCCTGCCATGAGAGGCAACACATGAGACCCCAGGATGTCCTGCACATATCACTGATCTGATAGTGTCCTTCATATCACTACTAGGGAAGACCGACTGTGGTATGCGATGGCTCCCCAGATCATCACACCAGCAGTGGGGGCAGTGAGTCTCCCCACAGCAAAGGCAGAACTGATGAACTCACCACGAGACCTCCATACTCGAACCTGAACTGCTGTCAGATCCCAAACAGAACCTGATACTGTTTCAGTGTGTACCGGTCCAGGTTTCTCATTCCCGACACCACTGCAAACAAAGGTGATGGTGACTGGCTGTCAACGTCAGGACATGTAATGGACGCTGTGACAAAACATTTCGTTCTGGTAAGCACCTGGATATGGCCATACAGAGACAGGAGTGTGTAGTGAAGGTGATTCCTGTGTCTGGATGGTGGACTGTGAATCTGTGGGAGATGCTTGTGCTTGTCAGTGGATCAAACAATGCTCTCTACTTGCATATGTATTAAGATTACCACTAAAGTAACTAGCATAAAAGGATCTATGGCCATTACCCACTCTTCCTCATGCATCACTGCAGGAGTGGACTACTGTATTATTACAAGAGATGCGATCAACTTTACATTGGAGAAACTAAGAGAAGGCTCGCTGATGGATTCATTCAACACCATCAAAACTAAGGATTTGTCATGTCCAGTAGCAAGGCATTTTAATACTAACGGCCATATCAACAATTATGTATCTGTTTGCAATGCCACTGGTTGCTATGGCGGCAACCATATTAGGAAATTCAAGGAAAATGAACTGATCTACACGCTGGGAACGTCTGAAACCCATGAGATGAATGTTAAGATTTAAACGTCAACATCCTCTTACATAGACTGGTTTCCGATGAACATTTCCTGTGCTGATGTGGCTTTCAGAGGGAGTTTGGGACTCAGTAGTGAGTTTGGTGATCGATGCACCTTACTGAGAGTTCTTCGGCAGAATCCATTCTACGTTCAGTGTTTGTCTAAGGAGGGTCACATGGCTGTGTGTTAGATGCAGTAGATGTGGCTCAAGTAGCTAAAAGGCTTCTAATAGTGTTGAACAAACAGTGTTAAGAGCTGTTACTGTGGAATTATATGAATATATAGTCCTGCAGGAGGAACAGAAGCTCCTGTATCAGATGATTTAAAGGGTTTGTTGTTCAGTGTGTTGGATAGAAGTGGATGCACAGTACCTGTTTTGCATTCCACTTAGACTTTGTTTACAAGTGAGGTAATGCAGCTTCTCATTTCTCTCCAATGACTGGATGGAAGATGAAAAATACATCGAGTATACACACTGGGAGTATACAGGGACTGGGTCCTTTCTGTGTGGAGTCTGCATGTCCCCTCCATGTTTGCAAGGGTTTACTCCGGGTGCTCCGGTTTCCTCCCACAGTCCAAAGATGTGTGTTAGGTTAATTGGTATCTCTAAAAGTGCCCGTGATCCTGTCCAGGATTAAGTTGATAAAGTGAATGAATTAATGAATGACGTGTCCGATGGTAGATTGTTTTGCTGTGTAGTCACTAAATAATCCAGATTTGAACCATCTTTGAATAGCATAAGCTAGTATTTTCTACCATTCACCTTTATACTGTTTGTTGTTCCTGGAAATGACAAACACTGGAAGTGACATAAGCCATTAGGGAGTTTTTCCTTGCCACTGTCACCTCAGGCTTGCTCAGCTAGGGCTTTGAGCCAATATGGTTGTAAAGCTGATTTGAGTCGATGCTGTGTTGTAAAAAGTGCTATTGAAATAAATTTGACTTGACTTGAATTGGGCTAGAGATGTAAATGAAAAAATGAACCATTCCTATGTTTCTCTTTCCATTTGTAAAACAAAGATAAAATAGCTGTTTATTCATTTATTAATGAGCAAGAAAATACTAAGCATAATGTTTTAGACCTTAGTGTTCAAGCTTTAATACTAATGAGTGCATAAACAATAAAAGAAGCTCAAACAAAGAAAAGATCTGCTCAACAATGAGAAGTTTATTGATTTCATAGAGAAGATTTCAGACTGATGGAATCCCTTTTGTCTGTCACCAGGTGCCGTCATCTCTCCGGGACGTCCAGCAGAGCATCTGTCTGCAGCTGTCCCTCTGGTTCTCACTTCTACTGGTTTCCACTTACCTCTTTTCTTGAAACTTCTTTATATATATTTTTTATTGTTTTTTTTTTTTTTTTTTTTTGTCTTTTTACTTTTATTTATTTATTTATTATTTATTTATTTTTTTTATGCACCAAGTCCCTTATTCGGTTTAACCCCCGACCCCCACCCTAAAACCCTCACTTACCTTCACAACCTCACTAACAAGCCACAGTCCTGGGTATGGTGGTCCCTGATCTTTCCCTTTAGGAGCTGCCTGATGGAAAACCAAGTGGCTAGTTTCATCTGCATTACCTCACCTCAGGTTTTCACCAGAATCCTGTTGTGGTGCTCCAACTCTTCAAACCACCACACCTTCTGGACTTCATCCTACCTCATCTCATCCACCTTTTCCAGCTCAAGGTCTCCAACTTCCAGCCCAGGCATCTCGTCCTCAGGACATCCACCAGCAGCAGCAGTCTCCTCCTGATCCTTCATCATTAGAGCTTCTAGCTCATGGATCTTCCAGGAGAGCGCCTCTCTTTCCTTTTTCAGGGCCATACTTTCCTCCATCCACTCTTCCTGCAGGTCCACCAAGTTCTCCTGCAGCAGCCTCTGATATTGTTGCTCCTGCACCATCTTTTCCTCCATTTCTCTCAGCTTCTCTGCCATGGCATCTTCATTCTGAACTTCCACCTTCATGTCCTGCTCTGCTTTGGCCTGCATCTTGCTGATCTCCAGGTTTTTCCAGGACTGTGACTTTCCGGCAATTCAGTTCATCCAGAAACTGCTGTGCCCTGTTGGTGCCCTCCTGTAACTGGCACTCCAGGGACATCCTGAGCCTCCTCTACTTTCTCAGCTCATTCTCCAGCTCAGTGATGCTTCTCCGCCTCTCCTGCCTTCTCCAGCACAGCAGATCCCCCAGCCTGAACCAGCCACCTGGCATTGTTTAAAGGACTTCAGCTTTCCCTGGAAGAAATGTTGGTCAACCTGTTGCTTGTGCTGTCTGAGTAAAATGAGCCAGAATGCCCAGGCGTGCGCTCTTGTATACTGGCCTGTGTCTGTGATGTCATAATCGGAGTGTTCCAAGGCTGTGAGGCCGGCGGGCCTAAGAGATGACATTAATAAAGTAACACAGTGCCTGTTCTTGCCTTATTATCAGCTTTTTTATGCATTTTTTGTTAAATTTGTAGCCATAAACATACCAAATTTAAAATAAAGAGTGTCTGGTTTCAGGACAACAGGAATTCATAAGTCAGTCCGTCCCAGGTCTGCTTTAACATTTAGTGCACAAGCAGGTACATCAGACTGTTACAGCTCCACTATACTGCACACACACTCATATACCATGTGTGTGACAATAAATTTTTAATTTATTTTTCTGTATACTTATTTATAATAAACCCTTGATTATTCAACCCAGTATCACGCCTCAGCGTGTAATATGCACATTGGTCCACTTGGAGAAATGTAGCAGTGTCACGTTTTGGTGATATAAATCTATATGTTTGAAATGTTTATGCTTAGAAGTTCCTGGGTTCAGTCCCCAGGGGGAGAGGTCAGGGTCATTTCTGTGTTGAGTCTGCATGTCCCTCCCAAAGACATGCATGTTAGGTTAATTGGTGTTTCTAAATTGTCCTGAGTGTGAGAGAATGTTAGAGTGTTTGAGCCCTAAGATGGATTGGCACCCTGTCCAGGATTGTTCCAGCCTTGCACCCTATTCCGTCAGTTAGGTCGCTCTCCTGCGACCCTGTTCAGGATTAAGCGGATGAAGTCAGTGAGCGTTAATGCTAAGTAATTCAGAGTGGTTTTTCGACTCTGATTTACTTTACAGTATCGACGAAGGAGCTTTTAGGAGCATTAAACTCTTTGGAGGTTTGATTTCCGTCACCACCACTGTCAACAATCAGTCATTTCAGTGCAGGTAAATCTCCACACGTTTCTCTAGAACAGCGCGTTACAAATCAAATCAGCATGAATGAATCTGTTTAAATCTTAGCTACTTACTTATGCTGATATTTAGTACATTCAGTGGGTTTCCTTGTTAGTGCTCATCATGGATCACAGTCATTAAACAGTGAGTATCATTGTTGTAGGTTTACTTTATAACCATATTGTGACTGTTGTGTCCCTACCTGTACACCCACCCAGCCATCTCTCTGCTTCAGTGCCCCACTTCGTTGTTATTCCATATGTACTGGATTTTGTTTGTTTATTTGTTTGTTGTTTTTTCCCCCAATTCGCTGTTATTTATTCAAATTGTTTTTCTCCACCAGACTGCTGTTAAGATGGCTGCTCATCAAGACCCTGGGGATGCAGAGGATGCTTTGGTCCTTGCAGATTTATTTTTGGCTCAAGAGAAAGTGAGTATCTTATCTGAGCAGTTCATTTTCACTTTTCAAGTGGAGTTAACACCTTCAAAAGAATAGAAAACAGAGCTACATTATTCACCGTTTGTGTGTAAGGCAAAGCAAGACAAAGCTCAGCAGACCTCTGAAGGTAGCAGCCTTTGCATACAAGAAGCAGAAGTGGACAGACACGCAGACGGATTTCCGCTACAGGTTTGTTGGCATTTATTTGTGAATCTGTGTACAGCTGTCTGTGCCGATTTTGGTAAGCATGAGTTGAGAAGTACACTTATTAATTATCTCATTGTTGCTTCTGCACCAAATGGTCAAATTACATATCATAAAGAATATTTAACTCCAAAAGCATAGTTTCTGCTTCTTAAATATCTTTAGTAAATATCTCCTGTAAAGTAAATAACTTGTTTTGCCTGTAAAGTTTATAAGTCCAGCGAGGTTCTAGCTGTGATGCAGTGGATGAGTTCCTCAAAACTGGAATGAAGAAACGCATGTCATCCTTTATTTTCATATCTGCGCTGACTTGATAAAATTATGTTTCATAATGCCCCCAATTTTGGAGCACCATGTTTTGGCCAAAAAGACTACTATATTGTTACAGAAGCTTTCTATGTGAAGTATACTGCTGGCTTTAACAAAGATCGTGTAGCAGTGGTTCGTGTGCATTTAGATATTAATATGGATTTTTTTATATACATGTTTGATAATCTGTGCATCTGTTTGGCCATGCCTTCAGTAGGTGCCAGTAAGGACCTGAATCCTTTGGAGGTGACGGCGGAGCTACCTTTGCTATCTGACTCACAGTTTCAATGTCTGTTTGGTAAAATGGCACTACGATGTAATGATTTCAGCCTGACTATATCCCTGTTTCAGACATCGAGCTGCAGAAACTTCAGGATATTTTGATGTCAGTTGAGTTTGACCCTTTCTTAGAACTCTTTATTGCGCCAGGCGGCAGCCAGAGATGAGTGGCAGAAAGCAAGGCTTACCACTTAGACTGCCTCTTGTCCTCCAGAGTGGTTCCACATGTAAATTAAAATATAAGCTTTGTTTCCAGCAGCTACAGCTTGTAAAAAAAAGTCATCCGAAACTGGCCTGAGTGCAGCTGTTACCACTTGCCCTAAGTACAACTCAGTAATTCAAAACATCTTGCATTGTGTTAGTGAAAGCCAGACACCACCTTATGTAATAATTTTTGTGTTTTGGTCGATACGATCTGCATTTTCCACTGGTTACATGTGGATTGTGCCAGATGCAATGGACACCGGACAGAAGCAGCCTCATCAAAAGTGGTTATTGGCCTGCATCTGTGAATGTTTGTTTGCAGTGGATGTTTTTCACACCTTTACGGATTTGAAAACTGCTGAACCTATCCTGCTTTTTGCAGATGTTGGAAGAGAGGACTCAGCAGTTTGAAAGGGTAAGATCAGTGCTGTAAAATAATCCTGTAAAAGGAAATCATTAGCTGTTATTTTTTGTTTTTATTTCTCAAACTGTACATTTGCAGACTGGACGGATACGTGGAGATGTGTTTCAGAGGAGCTTCATGAAGTACTCTTTCTTTCTGCCACTTTCAATGTCTGTTGCTCCTGTTAGGGTAGATGCATCCTTTTCTAGACTCAGAACCAATAGCCAGTGTAAAATGATATTGTACCTGAACTGATTTTTGTTTCTTTTAAAATGGCTCTCTTCAGTTCTTATTAACTATGGCATTCTGCAAGCCAGCTAGTACCCATGTACCCTGTATGAAATTTATTTCAGATGCATTATTATTGTGTCTGCCACTGAATACATTTTCTTTTTTTTAGGTAAGAGGAATCATATTTTCCTGGCACTTTCACTGCAAATGACACTGATGTGTCCAGTTTTGTTGAGGAGATCAGAAGCAAAGTGAAAAATATTAGTGAAATTTGAAATATATTTACCTATGTTGTAATTTGGATGTACAGTGGTACCTCAGAACTCATCTAATTTGGTTCTAGAGACATTTTGTCGTTTGTCCGGTACTCAGCACACTTGCTTAAACTTGTCTGAAACAAGCCCCGCAACCCATTTCAGCTGAAACTCAATTCATGAGTCACGATTCAGTACACAGTGATTCAGATTCACAATATCTCTTTCCCAGTGCAAATCTCCACTGTGTTTATTGTGTTTTATTTATTGTTACATCTACAGTACTGTATTCTTAGTGCAAGTAAATCTCAATGGGTCCTAAAAAGGTTTGTAATAAGAGTCAACCAAAAGGAAATTATCACATAATTGAATGCTCCAGAACACAGGCTGCAGTTAGCTTAGCAGCTCCAAGGTCTGAGTTTTACTTTTCACTTTCAATCTATTACTCACTAAATTACATAAGATTTTTCAACACTTTATTATAAAATTGCACAGATATTGCTTGCAGTATTGGCCCTACCTTGAGAAGGTGGCACTCTCCATGCCAGAACTGGGTTCTGTACTGCAAATGAGTCCATTCCTGTCTGTGATGCATGGTAAGGCCTATTAAACAAAGTGTGAGGAACAGTTTCTGTATTGTGTGTTTAATCTTATTTTAAATTATTATTATTATGAGTAAACTAATTATTTTATCATGGATTAATGGATAGATTGTGTGAAGTGGCAGAAATCTGGAGGGTACTGGCACCACTGCAGGGGAAGAGGTATACATGGTAAACATCTTCCTCTCTCGTTGTGCCCTCTCAACAAAGTACATGACAAAATATAGTGCTTTCTTAATCATCCATTTCTTTTATTTCATTATTTGTCATCACATTTTTGGATTCCTTTGGCTCATTCTGTATATGGAAATGCATAAGAGATAATTATTATTTAAACTATTGTGAACTGAAGTGAGTTTCTGTAGTAAATAAGCCAGTAATATTCGCTTTTAACTTTGTGTTTTTCAAAAGATCGTAATGATATGCTGACTATCCATGTCACTGGATGGAACCGGCAGAAGCATAACAGCCTTTCTTTATCCAGAAGATACATCAAGGTCATTGACAATATTAACATTAATATAAACCATTTTTAATAATATTTAAAAAATATATTTTTATAAGCACTTTGACAAAGAAAACCCTTCTTGGTGTGTTGGTTTTGTATCGCAGACTGTTTGCAAGGCTGATATTGCAGCTCAGAAGTTACAAAACCTTTGCAGTGAGCTTGGGTGTTCTGAGACTATGGTGCAACAGTGGGTCCATGATGTCAGACAAAAGGCGACTGAGGGTACAGTATTACCTGACACTCGTTTAAACAAACATGGGTTCAGTGGGACCAGAAAATCCAAGAAATGACCAACTGATCTCTGTCTGCTTATTGATTGCCTGCCAATTTGACTTAATGGTTAAATGTTTAGCAAAGCCAGCTGATACATCAGAGTGAAAACTTCAGTAAGGGAGCACAGAGGAAGCTGTCTAGGAAAACCTGGCTAAAATGTTTCAAAAAAATTTTAAAAAGCTATTTCAGCCATTTTAATGTTGTGTTTTCATATTTTCATATTTAAATCTATTTTTTCGTTAATACCATCACTGATGACAGAGCTGGAGCTGACTAACTAAATAAGGGAGGAGCCAATCACAAATAGGAGTAAACAGACAATAAAAGCTCAGTTGTTGTGTGTGCTTACTCCAAAGGAAATGGCAAACACAAGGATTTTTAGTGGGCGGCTTGTGCTTTTTAGTGCCTTTTGCTGTCTGAATAATATTGCTGCAAACCCATGGAGTCTTTCAGTCACTGAAAAAGCCTCCTCAGCTTCCTGTACCAAACCCACCTCCAGTTGGTGTTTCTCAGCTAAAACAGCCTGATCCTGCTCAGAAGTGTGAGGTACAAGATCTTGAGAGGATTCCTTGTGGTGAACCTGCTGCAAATGCTTCTCGCTGTGAGACTCTGAACTGCTGTTATGATGGGCAGCAGTGCTACTATGGAAAAATGGGTAAAGCTTGTTTAGGTTTGAGTTTGTACAGCTCTTATTTGAAATGGAGTGTCAGTCATGTCTCTTTGTATTACCAGTGACTGTCCAGTGTACCAGAGATAGCCAGTTTATATTGGTGGTGGCTAGGGATGCTACTCTCCCCAGACTGGATCTAGATTCAATCAGCCTGATTGGAGGAAGTGATGGCCCCTGTGCTCCTGTTGATTACAGTAAAGCCTTTGCTATATACCAGTTTCCTGTAACTCCTTGTGGAACCAGCATGACTGTAGGTATTTGTTGTTCTGTATGGAATGTGACTTGAACCATTACTACATTTGGGCATTTCATTGGCTCTCCAGGTGCAAGATGGTTATGAGAACAGGATGTTTTCTTCTTATGAAGTTAGTGTAGGACCACTTGATTCCATTACAAGAGACTGCTATTATGAGTAAGTGAAGTAACTGATTCATTACACTTGTTGCTCTAGGGCTTCTCCTGATTCACTTTCTTTTTAAGGCTCTTTTTCCAGTGTTGGTATTCTGGTGCAATCTATGCGGCTGTAGCAGTTGAACCTTACAGCCATGCTGATCATCTGCCTGTAGTTGCTTCTGGACCCCTCAGAGTAGAACTAAGGCTAGCAAATGCTCAGTGTGCCACAAAGGGCTGTGTGCAAGGCGAGGAACTTGTCTATCCATCCCATGCTAACCTCATCTTCTCTGTGGTTACAAAAATGTGATCTTGTGCATCACCAGAACAAGCTGCCTACACCTCATACTACAGTCAGGCTGACTACCCTGTCACTAAGGTTCTGAGGGAGCCTGTGTATGTAGAGGTGAGCATCTTGGAGAGGACTGATCCAAATATCATCCTGGTACTGGGACGCTGCTGGGCGACCTCTACCCCAAACCCATCCAGCCTTCTTCATTGGAACCTTCTGGTGAATGGGTAAGGTCTCTACAGGTCCATAACTGTGCAATCCAGTGTCGGTTACAGACCAGTAACTGTCCAAGATGTTTTTTCCCGGTCGCATCGCGGGAGCATAGTTTCATTTTTTGGATGAACTACGGTCGCGTTTATGCCATGCTTAGTCCTTAGCCTATGCTATGCTATGCGATGCTATGCTATGCTATGCTACGCTAGCACTTCTGACTTTCAAGCCACGCCACGCTATGCCACGCCACGCCACACCATGCCATGCCACACCAAGTAATCCAGTGGGATTAATTTTTGCTTCAGTTTGGTTTTTGAGAACTGTTGGGACATTTTTTCACCTGTCTTTGGACTTAAGCCTTGAACCGTTAGCCTAGCAGTGGCTGATGGTTGCTTTTCGGGATTTTCTTTTCGGCTACCAAGCCAGGTTTTATTTTGTTGTGTTTTTTCTGACTTCATATTTTGCAGTTATTGTTTCGGCTCTCATGCCAGGTTTTGGTTCCAGTTATTTTCTGAGTAACCTTGTTTTATGAGTGTTGTTTTTTTTTGTATTTTTGTATCTGTTTTTGGGGACAATAAAATATGTTTTATTATTGTCCAACCAAGACCTGCGACTCCGTCTGCCTTTGTCCACGCCTCCGTAACAATAACATTCCAAAGGTTGGATGTGTAACAGTTTTTTTATACAAATGTATTTTCTTAAATATAAATACTCTTTAATATACATGCTTTAACTACAGCTAAATTGCATCCATTTAGTGACCCATTTCCTTTTTATACTTAAATTTTATGGTGGTGTCATGTATTAAATATCATAAAATCAAATTGTTTCGTTTTTCCAAATACCTTACATTTTGTATGCTTGCACTGTTACATCTACTGTACAGTCTTCATAGTTAACATACTGTGCTTATAAATACACTGAAAAAAGAACTTTGATTTAGTTGATTAAAACCCCATATAATTTTCACTCGTAATTTAAATTTTACTGCTGTAGCTTCAAGTGCAACTTACTTGACAGTATTAAATAAAATTACTTGCCCTAAGATTTAACATTTATTAAAAAGAAAATCAGTGTGTTTCTGCTACACTGTCAAAATTATTGACGCACTGTATCCAAACTTAAAGAAAATATATGAAATCACAAAACTGCAGATGGCTTTTAATTTTCCACAAAGGATACAGAAAGAGGAGAATGCTTGTGCCCAAGGGAGAGGAGAGAAAGGTAAATGAATTATTAAGATAGTTGAAAAGAATATTCACAATGTAACGTAAAGCTGGTCACAGAGGGGCTTCAGGACTCCAACGTTGCTGAAAAAAATCCTACAGCAAACACTGAATATTAAGCAAATGGTTCTGAATTATATTTAATTTACAAGTTATATTTAATTAAATTAAGACAAATTTCAGAGACAGTCATCAAAGTAACACATTTTTTGAAGTAAATAAGTAGATCTTATATTTTTGCTGTTAGACATTTTGTTACTTAGTCTACTTATATTCCAACAATAATTATGTAAATGTTGCACTTATCATTTGATAAATATTACCAAATAAAAAAAAAATCTTTATGCATTATTTTTTGGATCACAAATCACACAACTAAAATACAATTAAACTTTTTATTTTATCAATATTAAACAATTAATCACACACATTCACATCATCTTACAAACAGCAAAATAGTTTTCAAATTTAACAAGTCATGACCATACAGTGCATTCAGAAAGTCTTCAGACCTTTTCTTTTTCATGTTGTGGCTTTGTGCTAAAAAAAACAATACAATCTGCACTCAGTATCCCATAATGAAAAAGTACAAACAGAATTTTAGAAATGTTTGCAAATTTATTGAAAAGAAAAAAATAATAAGTAGTAATAAATAATAAGTATTCAGACCTTTTGTTACGACACTTGAAATTGAGCTCTGGGTTCTTTTCATTTCTTCTGATTGTCTTTGAGAAGTTTCTACACCTTATTGAATCCAGCTGTGGTGTATTCAGTTGATTGATGGTGATGTGGAAAGGCAGACCCCTGTCTATATAAGGTCTCACAGCTAACAATGAATATTAACACTGTGCTCTTAATCAATAACTAATTACATTTTCTGTTTTCTCTGTGAGCTGTGTTCCGGCAGTTCCAGCCCCACACATGATGTTCATCTGCTGTAGCTCCACTCAAGCTGCTTCCGTCATCAGCTCCAGCCCCATCATACCCGGGCCACTTAATGTCGATGTGCATACTTCCACATTCTATTTGACCTTTGACTCCATGACTTTAGTTTTCGCTCTTAGATTTATCATCTACGCCGCCCAAGGAGGTTGGGTCCCTTTTTGAGTCTTGGTCCTCCCAAGGTTTCTTCCTAGAACTAGGGAGTTTTTCCTTGCCACCGTCGCCCTAGGCTTGCTCAATTTGGGATTGGACGTAGTTATTAGGAGATAATCTAAACTTGTAAAGTTGCTTTGAGACAATGCTCCATTGTAAAAAGCGCTATACAAATAAATCTGACTTGACTTAACTTGACTTTCGTTCGAGACTTAGACACTCTCCAAAATTTTAAGTCTAGGCTAAAGACATACTTATTTATGCAGGCTTTTGACTAGATTTAGACTAGGATGCATGGCTTGGGTCACTGGGGCCAGAGTCTGGAGTCTGGCCTGCCTGCCTTGTCCGTTAGGGTGTAGAGTGGGCGGTCTGGCTGAACTGGGCTTCGGTCCTCGTGATCGTGACTCATGCATCCTTGCCTTAACCTAAGGGCAGAGCTGGGGGTTCATAGTCAAACAGTTATGGTGATCAGAGACGTTGGGTTGCTGTCTTCTGCCTCCTGTGGGGTTGCCAATGTCTCATGTGATCCCTCTTGGTTGTCTTACCTACCAGTTCTCCTCTTTCTAGCTGTGCTGCTTTAGCTAATGCTGTCGGGGTCTCATGCTACACATGGCATCAGTGATTGTTAATAGACACTGTGCTCTTAATCAATAATTACTTACATTTTCTGTTTTCTCTCCGAGCTATGTTCCAGTTCCAGTACCAGTTCCAGCCCCACACATAATGTACATCCGCTGCAGCTTCACTCAAGCTGCTTCCGTCATCAGCTCCAGCCCCATCATACCTGGGCCACTTAATGCCGATGTGCATACTTCACATTTAATTCAAACTTTGACTCCATGACTTTAGTTTCATTCCGAGATTTATCATCTACGCCGCCCAAGGAGGTTGGGTCCCTTTTTGAGTCTTGGTCCTCCCAAGGTTTCTTTTTATAACACTCAGGGAGTTTTTCCTTGCCACTGTCGACCCTAGGCTTGCTCAATTTTGGATTGGACGTAGTTATTAGGAGATAATCTAAACTTGTAAAGTTGCTTTGAGACAATGCTCCATTGTAAAAAGCACTATATAAATAGATCTGACTTGACTTGACTAAAGGAAAACCCTGCCCTGCTACATTGGTATGGTGTCATAAGACTACTGACTGAGAAGTTGAGTCACTTTCATTTTGTTAGAGGTCACCCAAGCATCATTTTTCAGAGCACCACCCTTCATTGATAGTGGCTTTTGGTCCTCTAGTTGGAGTATGGATGATGCGCTTTGAGGCCAAACACCGGTTCTTTAAACGTATTGTGAGCCTCTCAAGCAGTTTCAAGAATGTCTTGTTGACACTTGCAGCAAAGCACCAGCAGATGATGGCCTGTAATTGGCAAAAAAAAAAATGCAGTGGAGCCTGCACTGATTACCACTAAAGTTTCATCTGTACCTTTGGAAGTGCTGCATGTTGAAATCCAGGAATCCATTATAAACTGTTCCCTCAGTTAACGTGTACAGTTATCGAACACTGTAACATACTATGGAACTCGGTATTCAGCTGGAATGATTTTGGGTGTACTGGAGGGCTCCCAGACTTTGCTGAGATGAAATAGAATGTGGTCATTGCAAGCAGTCTCTACTTTATTATTCAGAAGCTTAATGCATGGTACCAGGAGCATTTCTGATCTTTCCTGTTAGAGACCTGTAGGGAAGTGATTCTTGTTCATCAGCAAAAGCCTACAGGATGTCTGCCCTTTGACAGCATATGGTGTGGAAGGAAAACGCATGGTTACACTGAAACGTTATGTTTGTTGCAGAATTTAGTCCTGAACTACATTTAATGTTTTTGATCTTCTTTCAATTTAGTATATCCCTTCTTAATTCAGTAGTGTTAATGACATTTTTACTCCCGAGGTACGCGAAACGGTTCATATTTTCGAGCACCTTTCCTCACAGCTCGATGGCAGGTGGCCGTTGGTTGATGCTATCCGGAACCGACTGGTAGAGGATCTTCGTCTTCTTCAAGTTAACGGAAAGCCCCATTTTGAGCAAATTTTGTTAAATTTGAGTAAATATGGCTAATTATGTGCTGTATAGTCAACTTAATTTTATTAGTACTATTCTAGAATCTACTTAATATTTATGTATGGCTTGAAATTGGCTATTTCATATATTGTATTTACTTTTCTCCAATTTAATGAATAATTGTTATAATTAATTCATTTCGACTGAACTAAACCTAGTAATATTTACTTAATAATATTGCTTGTAATCTGTTGCTGATTGAGTTATTGAGTAGAGATAAGGTAACATTTTGTAGTGTTTTAAACGTAACCTCTATCAACGGTCATAATCTTAACCTGCCTAACAAGTGTTTCTAAATATAACCTTGTGGACCTAAATCACTATTCCCCTGAAAGAAACCACCCTTAACCTTAACTCCCCCAAAGGACACCTAATTATGATTTTCCTAAAAATGACCATAAATTTGCGGCTCTATGACCAAAGATGGAAATAGGACGCAGTCGAAGGACAAATGTGTGTTATTATTTTTATGATCTGACTCCAATAAGATTTAACATCTGACTCCAATTTAGTTTAATATCTCATGTCCAACTACACAGCTCTGAGGAGATATATCATTACTTATACATTATCTATCTATAAAATGACTACCGAGATTATAAGGGAAGAAGCTGTAACAAATTTATTATAAAATACAGCATTCTCTCAGTCCAGTCAAATGGTGTCGGTTCTGTCCATGCATTGTACAGTGCTGAGAGTTCACCATCTTGGTCTCTATGAAATATGGATTCCATAGATACCAAGCATGGCATACTACAAACATTTATACACAAATACATTTACCACACAATAATACAGGCCTTTAATTATAAGAAAATTACATTTTTCCTACATAACCACTTCCTGTGTGCTGGACTTTGTGCTGTTACTCTTCATCCTGTTCATAATAGATCCTGGAATAGAGAAAATGGAACAGAAGGATCAGACTTGATCACTTGTCTATCACCATCAGCTACCACACACCTCACAACCACAATCACTGTTACACAATCACACAGTCTACCACCACACATCCACATCATGCAGTACCACCATACACCGAGGGGGGCAGTACAGCACCATGTGATGCAGTACCACCATACACAGAGGGGGCATTACAGCACAATGTGATGCAGCTCAGCAGCAGCCTGAACAAACTACAGCTGTGTCTCAACATCCAGAGAATTAACATCAGTTCCATTCAGTTCTGTCAGAGCTGCTCCTGTGGGATTGGGTTCTATCAGACATGTAGCTACAGATACAGGTGGGTTATAAAGGTGTGGAAGGTGGGAACGATAACAACGACACCCCATAATAAAGGGGCCCACAGGGGGCTGTGTGTTACCCCATTAGGGGGACAAAATTCCTACTGGTAAATATAACTGGATCCTAAATCAGTAACTCACTGTAATTTCTCCAGATTATAGTTTGGATCCTTCTGTAGATCAGACAGAAGCTTCACTCCTGATTCTCCTGGTTTATTGAGGATCAGATCCAGTTCTCTCAGATGTGATGATGGATTTACTCTCAGGGCTTTAGCCAAAGCACAAAATCCTTCATTTGTTATCTTGCAGTAACACAACCTGCAGAAAGATAAAAAAGCTCAAAAAAGTATTTAGTCAGCCACTGATTGTGCAAATTCTCCTATTTAGAAAGATAAGAGAGAGAGGTCTGTAATTTTCATCATAGGTATACCAACTATGAGAAACAAAATGATAGGCGTGTCCCCCTGCTTAAGCCAGTACATGTCCAGGCCCATCTGAAGTTTGCCAGAGAGCATATGGATGATCCATAAGCGGATTGGGAAAATATCATGTGGTCAGATGAAACCAAAATAGAACTTTTTGGTAAAAACTCAACTCATTTTGTTTGGAGGAAAAAATGATCCCAAGTCGCATCCCAAGAACACCATACCTACTGTGAAGCATGAGGTTGAAAACATCATGCTTTGGGGCTGTTTTTCTGCAAAGGGGACAGGACGACTGATCCGTGTTAAGGGAAGGATGAACAGGGCCATGTATGGTGAGATTTTAAGCCAAAACCTCCTTCCATCAGTGAGAGCATTGAAGATGGAACGTGGCTGGGTCTTCCAGCATGACAATGATCCCAAACACACCGCTCGGGCAATGAAGGAGTGGCTCCATAAAAAGCATTTCAAGGTCCTGGAGTGGCCTAGCCAGTCTCCAGACCTCAACCCCATAGAAAATGTGTGGAGGGAGTTGAAAGTCCGTGTTGCCCCAAAACATCACTGCTCTAGAGGAGATCTGCATGGAGGAATGGGCCAAAATACCAGCTACAGTGTGTGCCAACCTGGTGAAGACTTACAGGAAACGTTTGACCTCCCAACAACGGCTATGTTACAAAGTAACTTTGATTTGATGGATTTTTTTCCTCATTTTGTCTCTCATACTTGAAATGTACCTATTACTGATTACAGACCTCTTTCATCTTTCTATGCAGGAGAACTTGCACAGTCAGTGGCTGACTAAATACTTTTTTGCTTACTGTACATACATTTTCTAACTGTACATATCTATCTCTCACACACACACACACACACACACACACGTCTTACTATACTTCAGTGACATGAATGACAATGAAGGATTACTGCAGCTAATTAAGGCTACACCTACACCTAACTGTAACCTCAGTAACCTAAAGCAAGTCTGTTGGCTCTTAGTCTTAAAATAAAAACTTGTTGTTGTGTTAAGTTAGGGTCCGAAAAACTGCTGAAATGATGAACCTGTGATCCAAACGGAAAGGAATCATTTTTATGTTGAGCTTTTTTCTTCACATTTAAACCTAGTTTACTTATGTTCATCATAAGCTTCAAAGAAAAGTGTGGAGGAGCTAACAGAGGCAGCTGAAAGAGCTCATTATACTCACTAGGATTTAATTTAATTACCACCAAAATAATTACCATAATTACTACCATCTGCAACCAGGTTCTACACAGTTATCCACAAAACATCCACAACTTTTACAGCAACTAACATTTACATCATCATTATCACTTTTTATAGAAACTACAACTTTCTTTTAAAAAACCAAAAGTGGTTATGGTTAGGTGTAGCATTAATTAGCTCCAGTAATCATTGTGTCAATGTAAAGTCCCCATAAAGTTATGATAACCAAGAGCATGTGTAAGATCTCACCTCAGTATCTCCAGGTTACAGTGGTTATTCTCCAGTCCAGCAGAGAGCAGCATCACTCCTGAATCCTGCAGCTTATTAACACTCAGGTCCAGATCTCTCAGTCTGGAGGAGTTTGAACTGAGAACTGAGGACAGAGCTGTACAGCTGTCCTCTGTAAGATCACACCGACTCAGCCTGATAGAGAAATGAAGATTAGATCACATCACTGATCACTGAAAACTAGTAATGGTCAATATATTAATATATAAAATTTATAAAAAGTACATTTCCATATATTTACATACATTTGACACCTGAGACACAGAACAACAGGTGCGATGTAATTCCATCATTTTGTTTTAATTTTAAATCTTCCACATAATCCTGCAATTAAATTTTATACTTGGTTAGATACAAACTACAACCCAACATCAGAGATTATATGGAAACAATGGAGACAAAATGGAAAATGCAAATTTAAAAAATACAGTGTTTCTTAAATTTACTTTGACTTTTATTTCATTCACTTTATTTTTTTTGTTTTTCTGGTAAACTTCATTTAATTTGTTAATAAACATCCATTCCTGCGTTTCAGGCCTGCAACACCTTTCAAAAAAAGTTGTAACGCGACAATTTAGAGCTAGTAATGAATTGAAAAACTAAATGATGTGATTTCACAAACAGATTATGTCAACAGGTGATTAGAATCATGATTTGATCTAAAAGCAGTATCCACGAAATTCCTCCAGATTCCTTGAATTGATTAATGACAATATGCACTGAAGAGGGAGAAATATATAAATCCCTTCCAGTCTTTCTTTGAGGAACATTGTTTTTAAATGTTTCAATCATTTTCTTACACATTTGTTGATAAACTGGAGATCCTCTGATCATCTCTACTCCTCAAAGACTTAGCCTTTTGTGGTTGCTGCTTTTGGACCAAATCATGATTATTATCACCTGTTCGAAATCACATCATTATTTAGTTTTCTAATTCATTACTAGCTCCAAATTGCCCCGTCCCAACTTTTTTTTTTGAATGTGCTGCAGGAAGAATGCATTTTGAATAATGAAATAAAAGTCTGCAATGAAATAAAAGTCAAAGTAAATGTAAGTCACACTGTAGTTTTTTTTATTTTTTTTATTTACATTTTCCATACCGTTCCAACTTTTTCTGATTTCGGGTTGTATTTTTATGTTTAAACAATCATGTTTTACTAAGAACAGTCAGAAGCTGTTCCGTCAGTCTACCTGTGTTCTACATTAAAGATACTTGTGACATGTGCAAAGACATTAAAATATTTAGGCTATTTACACATTATGTAATGGTGAAAAAAGTGGCAAAACTAATGAAAACCTGTGAAAAACCGTGTTTGGTATTCGGCCTTCGGACAAATGTTTCATTTTGTTCGGTTTTGGCCAAAAATGTTCATTTCGATGCATCCCTAAATTAATGTATTCAAAACATTTATTATTGAAAATGGTCTGTAGAATGATGAAAACAAACACATACATCAGTGCATACATCAGAACATTCCTGAGCTGGATTCATGAGCTATTGGAGCCATAGCATTACTGATTAAAAACTCCTGCTTTGGGTCCAAACGTGCTCTATGGAATAGTTCTTAAAACTGGCTGTGATGGAGCGGTATCACTCAAGCAGAGAAAAAGTGCTGCTAACAGGTACTGGAGTCTGAGATGGTGTGGAGGAGCTAGCAGAGGCAGCTGTGGGAACTTCACTTTAGTTTAGTTTTTATCAGAAATCTGTCTATCATCAGTTTATTTATTTTAGTTTTATTATCTCTTTAGGAGAGGCTTAACAATGAGTGTGTTTCCATGCACTTAATAATCCGATCATGGTCTGATTGTAAACTCGTTGATCAGACTACTGATAAAATCTGATTTTCTGCAGTTATCAGATTATTAAGTGCATGTAAACACACTTAATGACTACTATAATAAACCTGGGGGTGTGGCCTAAACTGATACTAACTGTAGAAGCAAGGCTACATTCAGACAGCAGGAAAAATCCCATCTTCTCAGCAAATGTGATATTTTTATAAGATCTTTTTAATGTGACCTGTATCGGATATCTGTCTGAATGGTTCACAGTCTGAAACTGTCGCATATGCATAACAGAGCATCACTTCACGTGTTAACAAGCTCTGAAAAAGCACTACGAGGTGGTGTGATGCAAGTTTAAGTTTGAGATTCACCTGTAGTGGAACAGAGGAAGAACCAAGACCACAATGTCTGTGTGCTGTGAGATTCTCATTAAGGAGAGCATGAACCAGGCACATCTAAGAAGACATGTGAGCACTAAACATGTGCAATTGAAGGATAAAACTCGGCTAAATGTACCTACTATGTACGAATGTGTGTAGTGCATGTGGTTCTGTGATGAGACTTATATGTGGTACTTTGAGGTATTGGTTTGATAATGGGTGGTACTTTGTCTAAAAACCTTGAAAAGCACTGATTTAGAAGAAGAAGGTCTGGAGCTCATTACACCCAATAGGATTAAATATAATTAACAAGACTACTACCATCTCCAACCAGGTTCTACACATTTATATGAAAACATCCACAACTAACAATTACATAATCACATTTATTACTTTGTTTAATAAACCTTAATAAAAAACTGCAAATATAAAATGATTATACCATTTACAGTGGGGCAAAAAAGTATTTAGCCAGCCACTGATTGTGCAAGTTCTCCGACTTAGAAAGATGAGAGAGGTCTGTAATTTTTATCATAGCTACACTTCAACTATGAGAGACAAAATGAGAAAAAAAATCCAGGAAATCACATTGTAGGATTTTTAAAGAATTTAATTGTAAATTATCGTGGAAAATAAGTATTTGGTCAATAACAAAAGTTCAGCTCTTTGTAACATAAAAGTTATGCTACTTTGTAACATAACCTTTGTTGGCAATGACAGAGGTCAAACGTTTCCTGTAAGGAAACCAGGTTGGAACACACTGTAGCTGGTATTTTGGCCCATTCCTCCATGCAGATCTCCTCTAGAGCAGTGATGCAAAACGGACTTTCAACTTCCTCCACAAATTTTCTATGGGTTTGAGGTCTGGAGACTGGATAGGCCACTCCAGGATCTTGAAATGCTTTATACGGAGCCACTCCTTTGTTGCCCAAGCGGTGTGTTTGGGATCATTGTCATGCTGGAAGACCCAGCCACGTTCCATCTTCAATGTTCTCACTGATGGAAGGAGGTTTTGGCTTAAAATCTCACGATACATGGCCCTGTTCATTCTTCCCTTAACACGGATCAGTCGTCCTGTCCCCTCTGCAGAAAAACAGCCCCAAAGCATGATGTTTTTGCCCCCATGCTTCACAGTAGGCATGGTGTTCTTGGCATGCAACTCAGCATTCAAACACAACGAGTTGAGTTTCTCAAAAAGTTCTATTTTGGTTTCATCTGACCACATGATATTCTCCCAATCCTCTTCTGGATCATCCATATGCCCTCTGGCAAACTTCAGACGGGCCTGGACATGTACTGGCTTAAGCAGGTGGACATGCCTGGCACTGGCAGGATCTGAGTCCCTCTCGGCGTAGTGTGTTACTGATGGTATCCTTTGTTACTTTGATCCCAGCTCTCTGCAGGTCATTCATCAGGTCCCTCTGTGTAGTTCTGGGATTTTTGCTCACCGTTCTCATGATCATTTTGACCCCATGGGATGAGATCTTTCGTGGAGCCCCAGATCGAGGGTGATTATCAATGGTCTTGTATGTCTTCCATTTTCTTACAATTGCTCCCACAGTTGATTTATTCACACCAACCTGCTTGCGTACTGTAGATTCACTTTTCCCAGCCTGGTGCAGGTCTACAATTTTCTTCCTGGTGTCCTTCGACAGCTCTTTGGTCTTGAGTTTGTTTGAGACTGTGGACAAGTGTCTTTTATACAGATAACGAGGTCAAACAGGTGCCATTAATACAGGTAACGAGTGGAGGACAGAAGAGCTTCTTAAAGAAGAAGTTACAGGTCTGTGAGAGCCAGAAATCTTGCTTGTCTGTGGGTGACCAAATATTTATTCTCCACCATGATTAACGATTAAATTCTTAAAAAATCCTACAATGTGATTTCCTGGATTTTTCTTCTCATTTTGTCTCTCATAGTTGAAGTGTACCTGTGTTGAAAATTACAGACCTCTCTCATCTTTCTAAGTAGGAGAACTTGCACAATCTGTGGCTGACGAAATACTTTTTTGTCCCACTTTTTTACTTTGGGATCAGAATCAACAACAATAAGATAATCAATATCAGATCAATACATTCCCAAGACAAATAAAATGTTGCTTGAGGCTGGCGAATCGTTAAGAATAAAGTACATTTTAAATACTTTAATTTATCCTTTTTATGACCCAAGTGCAGTTAGCTCCAGATGGAATTAGTGAACCAAAATGAAAATAATTAACGGGCTCGAACCCCCAATCTCTAATGTCGCAGGCGAGTGTAATCACAACTTGCCACGGCGCCAGACACTAGAACCCTGGGGGGAAAAGCAGATAAACCTGAAGGCAGACAAAGGAGCCGCCTCAAGCGGACTCAAAATAAGGTCTACACTGTCTAAAAACTACAACGGGAACAAAAGGTAAACTTAAAATGGAAACGAACGTGTTTGAATAAGATGCGCAATTCAGATTCGAGCGTCTCAGGACCGAGCTCTGCTTGCTAGAGATCGGCTGCGCCGGAGAATGTCGAGGTGCGCTGGGGTTGCGCGTGTGCAGTGCGGCAACAGCGCGGGCAACATTTGCAGCAATACTTGATGAGAGGGGTGTGCGCGTGCGTGTTGGGGCAGCAGCGCGGGTAGAGTTACAGCGAGGGAATTGCTCACTCTGGGGAATCCGCAAAGGATACTCACGGTTCTCCTTGCACTATCGGAGCATGAGTCCAAGCAGAACGCCCGCGAAGAGCTTCTCACGGTTCTGTCTGTACTAAGGGAGCATGAGGCTGACGCGGGTAACGTTACAGTGAGGGGATCGCTCACGCTGAGCGTCCGAAAGGCGGAAAAGAGAGAGAGGAGCCTCGAGCTGGTGAAGAGCTTTCCATTTGCCTAGCAACTAACACACTAACACCTTACCTTGAGCTTTGGGCTCTACTCGGCCCACCTTCTAAGCAAGCTGGGTCGTACCATTTTCCCTACAACTGGCGCGATTACGGGCCAAGGGCTAAGATGAGTGATGTCTCATGCACAGAGTGTACATAAAGCATGCAAGCAGTATGCGTGAAGTATGAGAGGATTCAGCGCCTGTCAGTGGCAGAGAGCGACAATCACGTCGCCAATCAGTTGTGCCAACATGATTGCGCTGGTATGTGGGGTTCCCAAACGATAACTAGCCGACACTGGCCTCTACTGTCAGCTTAGCGGAATCCCCAGTAAGCTGCCGTGAGGGGTCAACACTGGCCACCAGCGGCCAGATAGCGATCCCTGACAGTGTGTGTGTGAGTGTGTGTAGGATCTCACCTCAGTATCTCCAGGTTACAATGTTCATTCTCCAGTCCAGCAGAGAGCAGCATCACTCCTGAATCCTGCAGGTTATTACCACTCAGGTCCAGATCTCTCAGTCTGGAGGACTTTGAACTTAGAACTGAGGACAAAGCTTCACAGCTTTCCTCTGTAAGATTACACCGACTCAGCCTGATAGAGAAATGAAGATTAGATCAGATCACTGTATCAGATACTAAAGGAAGTAAGATAAGGTACTCTGGGTAATTGGGGAGGTGGGGTGATCAGACAGAGTTAAGAAGCAGAATGACATTTATTTTAATTAGGTCTAACTAGAAGGATATAGATAAAACTTAAAATAAATATTCAATTCATGAGTTATTGTAAATAAATGGCAGAATGATGAAAATAAAGAGTCTGGAAATATTTCCCATCAAATATGCTGTTACATGGAAAACAAACACATGCATAAATATTTACAGAACATTCCTGAGCTGGATTCATGAGCTGGAGCCATAGCATTACTGATTAAAAGCTCCTGCTTTGGGTCCAAACGTGCTCTATGGAATAGTCCTTAAACCTGGCTGTGATGGAGTGGTATCACTAAAGCAGGGAAAAAGTGCTGCTAACAGGGACAAGAGTTTGAGATGGTGTGGAGGAGCTAACAGAAGCAGCTGTGCTAACTTCACTCTAGTTTAGTTTTTATCAGATATAGGTCTATCAGCTATCTTTGGATAGTTCTATTAAAGGTAAAATAAATATATGGACAAAGGGAATGGCACAAAGTAAAGTAATAATAGCATTATCAATTACTTGCTTTGTCCTTGAGAAGAGCAATGCCGCCCCCAGCACCCTCCACCCCCCACCCCCTAGCTCCAGCCTTGCTAAGAAGTAAAGATTTACAATAACGAGCATGATAAACCTGGAGGTGTGGCCTAAACTGATATTAATTGTAGAAGTTAGATGTTGTTGAGACTAGATATAGTGTGATTGGTCTAAAACATCATCAAGGTACACAGCTCGTTATTTTCAACAGAATTAAATATAATTATAAACACTGCTACCATCTGCAATCAGGTTCTACACATCCACAACTTTTACATGAACACATTTACATCAACATTTACATCATCACATTTATTACTGTATGTTTAATAAACCTTTAATTAATAACAAAACTGATAATATAAAATGATTACATGATTTAGATCCAACTTTGGGATCAGAATCAACAACAATAAGATAATCAATATCAGATCAATACATTACAACATAAAATAACAGAAGTCAACAAATAGTGAACAGAGGTGTGTGTGTGTGTGTGTGTGTGTGTGTGTGTGTGTAAGATCTCACCTCAGTATCTCCAGGTTACAATGTTCATTCTCCAGTCCAGCAGAGAGCAGCATCACTCCTGAATCCTGCAAGTTATTATCACTCAGGTTCAGATCTCTCAGTCTGGAGGAGTTTGAACTGAGAACTGAGGACAGAGCTGCACAGCTTTTCTCTGTAAGATTACACCCACTCAGCCTGATAGAGAAATGAAGATTAGATCAGATCACTGTATCAGACACTGTTCTACGACCCCTGGCAAAAAGTATGGAATCACCAGTCTTGGATGAGCACTCATTCAGACATTTCATTCTGTAAAACAAACTCAGATCAAAA
>JAJAGP010006102.1:0-25045 GCA_025084515.1 Ancistrus triradiatus | reverse complement strand
ATCTGAATAGAGAATGAATTCACACCTGTCTGTCTAGGTCAATTCCCCTTTGTCTGTGATGGCTGTTGCCCACTTACTATGCAATCCCAATCAATTAGATCATGTCTCTCCGTCTCTCAGGAAGGGCTATAGTGGCCCTATATAACTGTAGTTATACAGCTACCTACAATTCTGTACAGTCCCAGAAAGTTCTAGATAAGTCTGGACAGTTCTAGAAACTTCTTGATAGTTCTCACAATTCCAGAAGCTTCTTAAGTATCTTGAAATATGGCGAATATCCTTAAAAATAGATCAATTTCAAAATATCATTGTGCTGACCACAAAAGCAAAGTTTACAGGGAATAATAACTTTATTCTATTCATTTAGGATACAAACAATCAGGAAAACACACTTAACAACTGGGAACAAATTTTTTTTTGAAAATTGTTACATGGTGTAATCCAGTCATAGTCGGATTTCTGCAGTCATTGAATTACTTAAATTGCCATGTATACAGCATGCTCCGATCTAGGGTTCAGATTAAGAAATCTGTTAAAGAGATCTGGATTTGACCTTAGTAATCAGAGTTCTCGTAGCGTGTACTTTTAGCGTTTCTTTTTGCGCTGGATCTGGCAACCCTGGAATTAAACACTCCACGTAATTAACCGGCTATCAAACACTTTGTGGAGAATCTGAAACACAGTACAGTGGGGCAAAAAAGTATTGTCAGCCACTGATTGTGCTCCTACTTAGAAACATGAGAGATCTCGAGGCCTCAGATTGAGGGAGATTATCAATGGTCTTGTATGTCTTCCATTTTCTTACACTTGCTCCCACAGTTGATTTGTTGTCTATTGTAGATTCACTTTTCCCAGCCTTATGCAGGTCTACAATTTTCTTCCTGGTGTCCTTCGACAGCTCTTTGGTCTTGGCCATGGTTGAGTTTGGAGTCTGACTGTTTGAGGCTGTGGACAGGTGTCTTTTATACAGATAACGAGGTCAAACAGGTGACATTAATACAGATATTGAGTGGAGGACAGAAGAGCTTCTTAAAGAAGAAGTTACAGGTCTGTGAGAGCCACAAATCTTGCTTGTTTGTGGGTGACCAAATACTTCTTTTCCACCATGACTTAGAATTAAATTCTTTAAAAATCCTACAATGTGATTTCTTGGATTTTTGTTTTTCTCATTTTGTGTCTCATAGTTGAAGTGTACCTATGATTAAAATTAAAGACCTCTCTCATCTTTCTAAGTAGGAGAACTTGCACAATCAGTGGCTGACTAAATACTTTTTTGCCCCACTGTATATACTCAAGAAGATTAATAATTTAATTATGTAATATTAAAGTTTGAGGTTTATATGACATATTTCTATGAGATTATTGGCTGGTTGCAAAGTAGAAATCCAATTACTACCCGTGTCATGTAAACCTGGAAGTTTCCCATTGTCTGAATACTCAAGTGTATGTATACTCATGATCAGATTTCTGACCAAATCTGATTTTCTGCAGTTGTCAGATTAAGTGCATATAAACACACTCAGTGTTTCTGGCTAGCTTGAAGAACAGAACTAACAAAGCATGTTCCGTGTTCTGTGTCGCTGTTAACAAGTATGATTCTCCTCACACATTAGAGCCCATCTTCTCTAGGAGAAGAAAAGCAGTACAATCCATTTCTGAGGAGTCATGCTCAGGATCTCCACCAAGCTCTGGGTCTCCAGCAGAACCAAGAGGAGGACTGGAGCTCATACAGGGCTCGAGTTTTAGAAGAACTGCGCAGACGTAAGGACATTTACAGGGGACGATAGATACTACAGTTTTGGAGAAACCCCTGTATCCATTCCCACTGGCCCTGTTTGATTTCTCACCAAGATGACGGAGAATTGCACCATGAGGGGAGTGTAAATAGAAAACCATAGACAGTGAATCAAAATTATTTGCACACTGTTAACACGACTTACTGATTTATATTTTTGGCATTGTTGTGATACTGTTGGTTGGACACACTGAACCTTATGTACTGTATTTTCTGTTTTTTTTTTTAGGTACAACCGCATTATTCCTCCGTTTAGACCATTCAGGGATGCATCTATAAACTACAGTACTGTACAAAAGTCTTAGGCCACCATTAAATGAATTGTTTTAGCAATGGTATAATGACCATATATAACATTGTCAATGATTGGACCCAGAAATTTCAAACTTGGATTGCAGTCCATAATACTTTTTTCCACTTATCTTCCAAAAAGTGGCGTCTTGGCTGCTACCCTTCCAAAAAGATCCATTCCTGATCAAGTTTCTTCAGACTGTAGATGAAGCTGCCAGATGCTGCTATTGCTCAAGTGTAAGTCACACTTGCCACAGTAGCTTATAGAAGCTGATTTTTTTTCCAGTTTTTTAAATACTGCATACAGATAACCTGTATTTTCTGGTTCTATTCTAACATAAAGACAGAGAAACCGTTATACTGTGTGCTCATTATACCACTGTTAAAACAATGACATATCTAATCTAATGGTGGCCTAAGACTTTTGCACACTACTAGATAAATGTACTTTGTAGGTGCGCTTTCAGTGATTGCAGCCCAACTTGTACTCTTTGCCCACCAGATATTTTGGGAGTGGACAGTTCTCAGCACAACTGATATACAGTGCCTACAGAAAATCATGATCAAGGTCAAAACCTACTACACAAACGCTTTCCAGCTTTGTTCACACATTGTACTTTACAACATTCAAGTAACAAATAAAGCCACAGAGAGTGATCAGTCCTCTAATTTAATACTGTGTACAGCCAACTTTTGCTTTAATTAAAACAGTGAGTCTATTTGGGTATGTCTCATAACAGCGTCCACACCAGGTTGTGGAATGTTTGCCCATTCTACCTTGAAGCCGAGTGGTTAAGGTACTGGGCTGTGGACGAAAAGGTCCAGGGTTCAAATCCCACCTCTGCCAAACTGTCACTGTTTGGTTGTTGAGCAATCCCCTTAACCCACAATTACTTGGATTATAAGATTGTATCAGTTGTAAGTTGCTCTGGATAAGGGTGTCTGCTAAATGACATGCATGTAAATTACATTGAATGTTCTCTTTAAGTCTTTCCACAGCTTTTTTGTTGGGTTTAGATCAGGGCTCTGACTTGTCCTCTCAAAAACATTCACATGGATTTCCTAAGCTACTGCTTCGTTTTATTGCCAGTGTTTTTAGTCGTGAATTACAATTCCTCAAGTATTTGTGTGTACAGGTATGCGCTGTTCAACGTCCATTCGAGGTCTTCAAAATTATAATAGTAAATAAGCTGTCTCTTAACTTATGGCCATAAACAGCTGGTAACCTCAACAGCCACTTTAGGAGTTAGTTTAAGAGTGGAAGTCTGTTGTTCATGTTTTTAACTACCTTCCCGGTCATGTGCTCACTTGCTCGTTAGCTCACGTTTGGACTAGATACAACTCGGTTGGTGTGTTTAGAGACTTTTTTGTGCAAGTTACTCCTGTTATTGTGTGTGACTTTTCGCTACTAGTTTATAAAGAGCTCTAAGTGGTGTTTGTAAGTGCATGTGCCTGTCATATTGCAAGCAGTACTGATTTGATTGCCCCCATCCCCAACTGCCTGTATATTCTCTTTAACCTATAACTATATAAACTGGTTCACATTCACTCGTTGATTGTCTGGATGATCTTCTGCATAGTTCATAATGCTGTCTATCAATGCATTTTTAGCTTCCACCAAACAAAAGTATCAGGTCCATCATACTATCCTAGGGTTGTAACAGTACATTAATGCATTTTCTATATTTATTTTGGCTTTCCATAGATTAAAAATGCAGTTTCATTGGGGATGCAGTGTAGATGGTAGCATTCCACTCATTTTCAGTGGTATCTGATTCATTTATATCATTTGCACTCAGTTTTCTTGTGAAAATACCCTTTGTGTTGACCTGTTTCACAGAATGTAATGCAGTCGTTAAGCGTCGCATGCCTGTGCCTCGAAGTATCCCTTTTCCCTTCAATCCTGTCCAGCTGCCCAGTCCACACTGGAAAATAAAACACTGTTGATGTTGCCACTGATCTCTTGGTATCTTCCCTGATCAATATCTTCCTGGCTCAGTCAGGCAGTTTTTAAGAACAGCCCAATTTGGGCAAAGTGTTGGTAGTGCAATGCACATTGCAATTCTTGATAATGCTCTGAATAGTACGGTGAGGTATAGATAAAGCTTTTGAATGCTTTTTTTCCCCCCTTCTCATAACTGCCTATCCACAGCTTTATAGCTTTTCTGAAAGCACCTTTCCGTCTCTTCATGACAAGTTCTTTGTGTTACCATGAACTACCAGTTCTGTAGTGGAATCCTCAAGGAACAGACAGTTTTATTGTCAAGTACAACCCCTGGCAAAAAGTATGGAATCACCAGTCTTGGATGAGCACTCATTCAGACATTTCATTCTGTAAAACAAACTCAGATCAAAAACATGATACAATAATAAGGTCATTCCAAAGTGCAACTTGTTGGATTTCAGGAACACTCAAAGAAATGAAGAGAAAACATTGTGGAAGTCAGTGAATGTTACTTTTATTGACCAAGCACAGGGAAAAAAGTATGGAATCACTCAAATTGGAGGTATAAAATAAAGACACACTTTCCCTAAATGGACACCTGCCTCAGAGTAGATCTGCTCATTAGTCTGCAGGTGTTTTTAACTTGGAGGGCTGCTGGACGAAGTGGAGTGGCTCCAACAAGAGAATTGTCTTTTGAAACAAAAGAGAGGATTGTGAAACTTCTTGAAGAAGGTAACTCTTCATGCATGGTTGCTAAAGATGTGGGCTGTTCACAGTCAGCTGTATCCAAGATATGGACCAAATACAAACAGCATGGAATGGTTGTTAAAGCCAAGCGTACTGGTAGATCAAGAAAGACATCAAAGCGTCAAGACAAACAACTTAAGGCCATTTGTCTTGAAAACCGAAAAAGTACAACTACACAGATGAAGCATAAATGGGAGGAAGCTGGAGCCAATGTATGTGACTGAACCGTTAGAAATCGCCTAAAGGAAATGGGATTTCAATACAGGAAAGCTAAAAGAAAACCATCATTGACACCTAAACATAAAAGAACAAGACTGCAATGGGCTAAGGAGAGGCAATCATGGACTGTGGATGACTGGATGAAAGTTATCTTCAGTGATGAGTGGTGAAGGTGATGATGCTGGAACTTTTGTTTTGGCTCCGACCTGCAAAGCTGATCTGGCAACTGCTATCAAAGAGAGTTGGCACCAAATTGATGCAGAATACTGTTTGTCACTCATCAAGTCCATGCCTCAGAGACTGAAGGCCGTTATAAAATCCAAAGGTGGTGCAACTAAATACTAGTGATGTATTTTGAATGGTCTTTTGTTTATCTGTTTTCATGATTCCATACTTTTTTTCTCAGAATTGAGTGATTCCAATTTTTTCCCTGTGGCTTGTCAATAAAAGAACATTTACTGGCTTCCACAAATGTGTTTTCTCTTCATTTCTTTGAGTGTTCCTGAAAGCCAACAAGTTGCACTTTGGAATGACCTTATTATTGTATCATGTTTTTGATCTGAGTTTGTTTTACAGAATGAAATGTCTGAATGAGTGCTCATCCAAGACTGGTGATTCCACCCCTTTTTGCCAGGGGTTGTAGTTAAACACAATACAGTTGATATTGGTTGTGACAGTTAGCCTGCTGTGTGATCTGGAAGGTGATTGATTGTACTTGAGTGAGTTTGTAATGGTTACTGTAAAGTGGCTGCTCTACTTCCCCCAAACCAGGTATTTTACCAATTAAGTTTCAATAAGTGATGCAATAAAAGAGAGTTTCACTTGATGCTGATGGTTATAAATGAATCTAATCATTTTCAGGGTATAATGTGACAAAGGGTAAGGATTTTGATGGGTCTTCAGTGTCAGTCTCTAATTTTTAGTCCTGACTCAACTTGCACTTGTACACAAGAGGCTGGACTAAGACCCACATGTAGAAACCCTGCTTAGCAGTGCTCATTAAAACACTTAATTTAACATGAATACTGCAATTAAAAGCTGTTTTTAATGCCATCAGGTGATTCATTGTATTAAACTGATCTGATATCAACACTTCAACAGGGTTGGACTCCTTTCAGAACTGCTTTAAAACCCACTGTGCCACCTTGATCCCTGAATAATGAAGTATTTTATAAATATATTAAAAATATGAGTTAATATAATAAAAACAGTAAGTAAAATACATTTCTAAGTAATATCTGGGGTTCTTCCAAAAAATAAATATACTCTGAATGTTCATAGTAAAACTGTGAAGTGCTTGACAGTTTTAATGTGAACTTTCACAGTTTGACCATGAAGTTCACAGTTCTACTATGAATTTTTGATGGTAATTTGCTCACTTCATGGTTCTACTTTGAAATTTCATAGTACAACGGTAAACTTGGTGGATGATGAATTGACCATGAATTATTTCACAGTTGTACTATGAATTTTGCCATAGATATTAGAAGTGGATCTAAAGTAGTAAAAATTCAGATAACGCTTCAGTGTAAAAAGCGCTGTGAATAAGTCTTGATTTGACTGAAGCATATTGCGTCTGCGGCGCCCCCTGGCGGGCCTCTGATCAAACGCTTAAGTGCGCGACTAACAGCAGGTTTACGGTTAATGTTCAGTGTGGTTGCCGTTGTTACAGGGATTGTTTACGGGTTTTGGAACTGAGCAGATGCATGTTTGTTGAGGAAACGTATATTACTAGCTTATATTTTTATTTTTGCACTAACGAGCTTTACCACATAGTTTTTCTTATCGTATGCAGTAAATGAACTGTTGTTGTTGATTAGGTAAAATCTTGAACTGTACTCTAATGTAAACAGATACAACCCAGTGATCAAAATGAAAGATAGCAATGTGCTACCTGGTGCGGAAGAAAGAAAAGCCTCAGCTGAAGCATTAGAATTTCTCTCCAGCATTGGTGAGTAACTTGAACTGTAAATTTAAAAATCTGTTTAAAGTTTGCGGTCTGTCTCCAGTAATTGACAGCGTGGGACATGGACCAGCTGGTGATGACACCAGAAGTGCACCAAACTGTTCTCTCACAGCTACAGTCAGACTTCATCCTGCTCCTGTGTTATCTTTATTTTCTTATGATAATTTGGACACCAAATTGGACTTGTTACATGTTGTCTGGACATTAACACAACTTCTGAGGGAATAACCCTGTCGTTCTTAGACAGTTATGCCTCTTGCTTATACAACATTTCTGTGCATTGGAGAGCTGGGAACAGTTGGTTGTTGGGCCCTTAGGCACAGCCAATTGTGTCTGCATGGGAAGCTTGGCCCTGTCTGGAAGGCACCATCCGTACTCAATCCTGGGACCCTGCAGTGGTGGGCTATACCTGTATAGACTCATTGACAAAAGAATAAGGCACCAAGATAGAAATGTTGGATTGCTGCAAAACTCAGCAAGCAGTTATGCCTCAGGCAGATGTGTAAATGGCTACAGGTGTGTTCTGATTAGACACTGGGTCTTGCCACAATAGTGCTTCCCCCACTGCTCTATAATAGACTGTCAGAGGCTACTTTTGGGGAGTGTACCTCTTGGTGAAAGATTGTTGATCCTCCACACTCAGCTGGCGTCCCTACTGGTTCCATAAATGCTTGGTTGGCGAAAAATCTGGCAAGCAGGCAGACCAAGGAGTGTTGCAATCTGGCGGAGACATTCCTGAGAAACCATTACTGTATGTGGGAGAGAATTGTCCTGCTGAAATATTTAAAGCCCTGCCATGAGAGACAACACGTGGCGTCAGGATGTCCTGTGCATATCGCTGAGTTGTTAGTGTTCCTTGTGTCACTACTAGGGGTGACGACTGTCGTATGCGATGGCTCCCCAGGTCATCACACCAGAAGTTGGGCCAGTGTGTTGCTCCACAACAAAGACAGGATTGATTCACTCAGCGCAAGGTCTCCATACTTGATTCCAACCATTGTTGGATCCCAAACAGAATCTGGATTCGAAGCAGATAAAGATGATACAGTTCCAGTTCGTATCAGTCCAGGCTTCTCGTTCATGACACAACTGCAAACGAAGGCAAAGGCTGTCAATGGTAGGACACACAATGGGGAAAAATGACTTCTAGTGCGTCGTAGAGGCATGTCTATCAGTCAACATTCTCTCAACAAGAGGTACACTACCTAAAAGTAGTCTCTGAGAGGCTTTTTATAGAGCAGTAGGGGGAGCATTTATGCCTTCTTATGGCGAGACCCAGTGTCTAATCGGACCACACCTGTAATCATTTACATATCTGCCCGAGACAGAACTGCATGCCAAGTATGCAGCAATATCTGGGTGAAATATTTCTTTGTCAATGAGTGTAGTATACATTTATCATTTATCCAGTGGGGCATACAAATGCAGTCCAAGAACTGCTTATGGAGTATTTGTTTTAACCAAGATGCAAGTTACGTTTGCTTTTGCTTGTGATTCAGGCCCTGGAGATGTGGATCAGTGCCTGTTTGTGGACTCGATGGTGACTGTATCAGACACTGGCAGGGATCTGGGAGAGTTCTGTGTTAGTGTGCAGAAAGCCAGCTACAATGATGGTCCTTGCTATTTAGTTCATGCTAACAGTCATGGGATGATTGATAACATTCCATGTGGCCTTCCATTACAGGTGAGTTCAACACTATGAATCTCCCCAGATTGGGCTTTTAAATTCTGTCATGAATTACAATTGACGATTGAATTGTCGACAGCTTATATATCCACAATGCTTGAGATCCTGGAAGAGAATCATGATGAATATATGAAGGTATTGTATCATGTATATATTAAAATACACAGTGTTTCTATTAATGGCCCATTTCATTTCAATGATTGCTGTTCTTGCATGCTGCAATGCTTCAGCTACCGGAGCACACTCTGGAAAATAAACTACACATATTGAGGCAAGATGGCCATCTAGTGGTGAACAGAGTTATCACAGAGAAGGAAGTAAGAGCACTTCATAAATCAAACGGTTAATATTAAGCATGCGTTTATTGTATTACCTTGATTTAACTGAAATTTGGCAGACTTGTGATTAAATAGGAACCAGACAGGATTTCCCTATAGAAAAACAATGAATATTGACTCCCTTTATCTGAATATTTGTAATCCAAAGTTATCAATCTGCTGGAATTAGGTACCTTTGGTGACAAGGTTAAAAAGATTTCACATTACAGTTGAACCTTTGAATTCAAATACGTCTTCATTTCACCAATCGAATGGTCTGTTTCAACTTTTTTGCTCCCAAATTCGAAAAAAAAAAATTGAATGCAAAATTTATTATTTGCATATAACCCAACCTCAGGGTGTGTCTGAAATTAATTGGATACCGACTTTGAGCAAATCCGAATTGGAACAGCCTTTCAGAACCAGTTAGGTTTGAATTCTGGTTTTGTACTATACTGAAGTAAAGTTTAGGTTCTGGAAGTTTTTCTAGTTGTCATTGTTGAGAAAATTTTAGTATATTGTTTTTCCCACGCTGTACCCAGTGTTTCTGGCATAGGGTTCGGACCAAATACAACCCTGACCAGGATATAGTGGTAACTTACCACTGGTGAATGAAGGATTAATTCATTTTAGTTTAATTAGCATAATGTGTTTTTCCAATTCACTTTTCTATCACCCTGGTACTATCACTTTTTTTTTTGTAGGAAGTGAAGAAACAGGCTTTCACATTCCCCCTGGACTCTCTGCATGGTTTTGTGTCTGAGGCATCAAACCTTGTAATCTTTCGCATCCTGGCACGACAGAAGAAGTTTCCAGAAAACATGTTCTTTATGTCATTCGATGCAGATACTCGGATTGTTCTGTCATCCTATGTGAGGGTTTTTTAAACCTCTGTCTGGTGTTTTTTGTGTATGGTTATGATGATTAACCTAGCTTGCTCAAAGTGGCTGACAGAACTGAAGTGTAGTCAAAGTCAAATTTATTTGTATAGCACTTTTAACAACAGGAAGCTAAAAAAACATATTTAAGGCATAAGAAAATCTAATAATTTATCGACTACAATAAATGAAAGAAAATACAGTATTATGAAGAGTATAACATAGAGAACATAAAGCTAAAGAATATTAGACTTAAATATAAATAAATAAATAAATAAAATGTTGAATATAATAATGTAGAGAATATATATATCAGTTATTTAGTCCAGAAAATGGAGTGTAATGTGGTGTAACATGGGGGCACCACTGGTGTGTGTGCATGTGCTGCAGACCCAGAAACCTAGGAACTTCAAAACTCAGCCGATGGAAGTCACCCATCATCTTGCCAGAAGCGGGATGTGAACCAGAGAGGCTCAGCATTGGGAATCGGTGCTTCACCAAATAAACCACTCTGGTTTGTGTCCCACCTCTGGTGAGATGAGGTTTATTGTCGACAATTGGATCCAAAAATTGCAAACATTGATTCGGCACTCCGTAATACTTCTATCCACTGATCTTCATTCCAGTCTTTCTGAGGTGTAGCATATCTTACCCTTTTCTCCATGTTCCCCTTCCAAAAAGTGGTGTCTTGACTGCTAGTCTTCCAGAAAGACTATTCCTGGTCAGGCTTCCTTGGACTGTACAAGGGCCAACTTGGCATCTCGATGAAGCCGTCAGATTCTGCTGTTGCTCAAGTGTAAGGGGAGGTCCACACTAAATACTTTTGACAAATCGTAGCTTACAGAAGCTGTTTTTTTGCGGTTTTTTTGTTTAATACTTTTTTTTAATGTCCTGTTTTTTTGTGGTTGAATTTTTAATAACAAGTTTGTTAAATTTATCATATATGATATAATTATAAAGCTGCCAAAACCATGATATAATTAATTTAATGGTGAAACTTCAGACTTTTGCAACAGTACTTGTATACAAGACCTCAAGTTCTGAAAGTAAAATTCAGTTTTCAGTTTCACCATTGAATTCAGAAGCACCTGGGGGGAGCAAAGAAGCAGATGGTTGGCAAATCCATGATGGATGTGTTTGGCATTGAAAGGACTGTCTCCTCAGCAGAAGACATTTCCACAACCTGGCAATGCTACTTTCTGCCAGATGGGTAAGACCTCTTTATTTAAGAAAGATTTTCTGGGATTGGTTAGCCACCAACAAACTATTTATTTGACAGTATATTACAGCTTATTCTTTCATAAAGGATAACTTCTGTGTACTGCATTTTGTATTCCAGACATTTGGCAAGCAGAGTGCAGGTGGGCTCGCCAGTGACAATGAAGCTGCTGGAGCTTCCACCTGTAGTCACGGAAGGTCTGTATGTTTATTTCCACTCTTACATGTGTTTCATTTAATCAGTCTTTCCTACATGGAAAAACCTGTACAAGGGGATGTGTGATTTTTAGAGAGAGACCAGAAGCCCAGATTTGAGAGGAAACCCCTGGTTTGGGAGGAGGACATGGAGCTGTACTCGAAGTTTTTTGACAGAAAGGTGATCTTTCTTATTCAAAATGTGCAGATACTGTACACTGGTAGTAAGTAAATACAGTGGCCTACATTATAAAAGGTACATGTTATACACCAACAATAGGAAATAGCTAACCGCTTGCCGTCCTAAATACTGTACACTCCCTGGTGGGTGGACAGCCCCACTTGTAAACTATTTAAGTATAACTAATTTATAAAAAGTGCCTCTATGAGTCCTAAAACACAATTGTTAAATTAATGTTATGCCCTATATCCACAAGAGGGCGCTTAAGCTTTTAACATGTCAAACATTTAAACACTCATTATTTTAAACTTGCGAAACACTTCATCCACTATTCCCACCGATATCACGTTTTCAAATATGAATGATATTTCATGTTTATATGTTTAGAGTTACAGTGGTGCTTGAAAGTTTGTGAACCCTATATGTCTGCGTAAATATGACCTAAAATATCATCAGATTTTTGCAAAAGTAGATAGAGAACCCAGTTAAACAAATGAGACAAAAATATTATTCTTGGTCATTTATTTATCGAAGAAAATGATCCAATATTACATATTAGTGAGTGGCAAAAGTATGTGAACCTTTGCTTTCAGTATCTGGTGTGAGCCCTCTGTGCAGCAATAATTGCAACTAAACGTTTCCTGTAACTGTTGATCAGTCTGTTAGATAACTGTCAGATAACTGTTAAATTTTAACCCATTCCTCCGTACAGAACAGCTTCAACTCTGAGATGTTGGTGGGTTTCCTCACATTAACTGCTCACTTCAGGTTCTTCCACAACATTTCGATTGGATTAAGGTCAGGACTTTGACTTGGCCATTCCAAAACATGAAATTTATTCTTCTTTAACCATTATTTGGTAGAACGACTTGTGTGCTTAGGGTCGTTGTCTTGCTGCCATGACCCACCTTCTCTTGAGATTCAGTCACATGGTCAGATGTCCTGAAACATTTTTTTCCTAGAATTCTCTGATATAATTCAGAATTCATTGGGGTCCAAAATCAGTGACATGGCAAGCCATCCTGGCCCAGATGCCAGCAAAACAAGTAAACAAGCCCAAACCATGATACCTACCACACCACCATTTTCACAGGATGGGATAAGAAGCCCTCTATGCTGGAATGCCAGTGTTTTTCCTTCCTGTCTCTCCCAACATAAAACGCTTTTTCCTTTTAAGCAAAAAGTTCTATTTTGGTCTTCATTCTTGTCCACGTGAAATATTTTAGCAAGCTGCAGATGAGCAACAATGTTCCTTTTTTTGGAGAGCAGTGGCCTTTCTCTCCTTGCAACCCTGCCATGCACACCATTGTTGTTCAGTGTTCTTCTGATGGGTGACTCAATGAACATTAACATTAGCCCAATGTGAGAGAGGGCCCCATTCAGGTTGCTTAGAAGGGTCCTTTGTGACCCCCCTCGTCCAAACTACCTACACGGCCTTGGCTCTTTGGAGTGATTTTGTTGTTGGTCGAAGAGCCACTTTCCTGGGGAGGTTAATAATGGTCCTTCATTTGTACACAATCTGTCTGACTGTGGATTGGTGGAGTCCAAACTCTTTAGAGATGGTTTTGTAACCTTTTCCAGCCTGATGAGCATCAACAACTTCTTTTCTGAGGTCCTCAGAAATCTCCTTTGTTTGTGCCATGATACACTTCCACAAACATGTGTTGTGAAGAGCAGACTTTGATAGATCCCTGTTCTTTAAATAAAACAGGGTGCCCACTCACACCTGATTGTCATTCCATTGATTGAAAACACCTGACTCTAATTTCAAATTAACTGCTAATCCTAGAGGTTCACATACTTTTGCCTCTCACTAATATTTAATATTGGATCATTTTTCTCAATAAATGAATGACCAAGTATAATATCTTTGTCTCATTTGTTTAATCTGGTTCTCTTTATCTACTGTTAGGATTAGCGTGAAAATCTGATATTTTAGGTCATATTTATGTAGAAATATAGCAAATTCTAAAGGGTTCACAAACTTTCAATCACCACTGTATATTGTAAAGTAGCATAATTTACACATGATGATGGTTCTTTTCATTGGTTGAAAGAATAAAATCAATGAACGTTTTATTGAACCGTCCATTAACCCCTTGCATTGAGCAAGCCTTGTTGAAATGAATCGGGGCCAATGCTAAGCACTCTGTCCAGTTCTTTTAATATATAAACAATCTCTCCACTGTAGGAGGAACTGAAAGCAGATCACTCCTCCTATGTTAGACAGCACCCTGAGCTGAAGATGCTGATGGCTGACTTTCTGCAGTTACTGCTGTTGAGGAAGCCACAAGATGTTTTCTCTTTCGCCTGTGACTTCTTCGGGCCTTTCTGCTCTCAGTACTCACCAGACAGCAACTTCAGGGAGTCACAAAACGGGATGGTCGCACAAGAAAACAACTCCTAGCCGGCTGGGCCTTAATGTTCTGCATTGAATATTTTAATAAATTATTTTTTTCATTTTGTGCCAGAACTTGCAATTGGTGTTTTAGTTTGCTCTTTGTGTAGACTGGCAAATATCATTTAAAGAGTTAGTTTACCATATAAATGGACTTATAGTTATGGACTTGTAGTTCTGTAATTACAGACTGTAGTCCATCTGTTTCTCTCCATACTTTGTTAATCCCCATTTTTTAGTTGGTCAGAACCCCACAGGACCAGCACAAACCAGGAACTATTTGAGTGGTGGATCATTCTCAGGACTGCATTGACACTGACATGGTGGTGGTGTGTTAGTGTGTGTTGTGCTGGTGTGAGTGGATCAGACACAGCAGTACTGCTGGAGTTTTAAACACCTCTGTATCTCTGCTGGACTGAAAATAGTCCACCTACCAAAAAACATCCAGCCACCAGCATCCTGTAGGCAGCATCCTGTGAGCACTGATGGAGTAGAGGATTAACACAAACTGTGTAACAACAGATGAGCTACTGTCTCTGACTTTACATCTACAAGGTGGAGCAATATGATAGATGTGTCTAACAGAGTGAACAATGTTTAAAAACTCCAACAGCACTGCTGCGTCTGATCCACTCATACCAGCACAACACATTAACACCACCATGACCACGTCGGTGTCATTGCAGTGCTGAGAATAATCCACCACCCAAATAGTACTTGATTTGTGCTGGTCCTGTGGGGGTTCTGACCATCAGAGAACAGAGTAAAGGGGGTGAACAAAGTATGTAGATAAACAAGTGGACTACAGTCTGTAATTGCAGAGCTGCAAAGTGCTTCTACAGGTTAAGTGGAACTGATCAAATGGACAATAAGTGTAGCAACAAGGAGGTGTACTTATTATAGTGATCGGTGAGTGTAGGTATACGATATAGCTAACAGCAGATACTGACTGTAGCCCGACTATAGCTATATGCAGATTGTTCACATCTGCCAAGATATTGTTTGCATGGAGAGCCTGTACCTCACTTCAGCACAGCAGGAATGACAGTGGGTGCAGTGTTGCTACAAGTGCATAAGGCTTTTCAACACTGTACACTTACTGGACACTTGTAGCCTAATATTGTGTATTTCCCACTTATGCTGCCAAACCTCTGACTGATGGAGGCATGGACTCCACAAGACCTCTGAAGGTGTCCTGGGATGCCAGCGAATCAGCATCAGCGCTGGGTCTGTCCACCACAGCAGACCAGGACTATCGACCATAAGACAATAACCTTATTTAATTCAGAGTGACACTAGACAGACTCAGGGATGTACACATTTACAACTTTTTAAAAGCCTAATGTCTCTATTAGCTTACAGTGGGCAAAAAAGTATTTAGTCAGCCAGTGATTGTGCAAATTCTCCTACTTAGAAAAATGAGAGAGGTCTGTAATTTTCATCAATGGTACAGTTCAACTATGAGAGACAAAATGAGAAAAACAAATCCAGGAAATCACATTGTAGGATTTCTAAAGAATTTATTTGTAAATTATGGTGGGAAAATAAGTATTTGGTCACCCACAAACAAGCAAGATTTCTGGCTCTTACCGACCTGTAACAACTTCTTTAAGAAGCTCTTCTGTCCTCCACTCGTTACCTGTATTAATAGCACCTGTTTGACCTCGTTATCTGTATAACAGACACCTGTCCACAGCCTCAAACAGTCAAACTCAACCACGGCCAAGACCAAAGAGCTGTCGAAGGACACCAGTAAGAAAATTGTAGACCGGCACCAGGCCGGGAAGAGTGAATCTACAATAGGCAAGCAGGTTGGTGTGAATAAATCAACTGTGGGAGCAATTGTGATAAAATGGAAGACATACAAGGACATTGATAATCTCCCTCAATCTGGGGCCCCATGCAAGATCTCATCCTGTGGGGTCAAAATGATCATGAGAAAGGTGAGCAAAAATCCCAGAACTACATGGAAGGACCTGATGAATGACCTGCCGAGAGCTGGAACCAAAGTAACAAAGGCTACCATCAGTAACACACTATGCCGAGATGGACTCAGATCCTGCAGTGCCAGACGTGCCCCCCTGCCTAAGCCAGTAATGTCCAGGCCCATCTGAAGTTTGCCAGAGAGCATATGGATGATCCAGTAGAGGATTGGGAGAATATCTTGTGGTCAGATGAACCCAAAATAAAACTTTTTGGTAAAAACTCAGCTGGAGGAAGAACAATGCTGAGTTGCATCCCAAGAACACCATACCTACTGTGAAGCATGGGGGTGGAAACATCATGCTTTGGGGCTGTTTTTCTGCAAAGGGGACAGGACGACTGATCCATCTTAAGGGAAGAATGAACGGGCCATGTATCGTGAGATTTTACGGCAAAACCTCCTTCCATCAGTGAGAGCATTGAAGATGGAATGTGGCTGGGTCTTCCAGCATGACAATGATCCCAAACACACCGCTTGGGCAACGAAGGAGTGGCTCTGTAAAAAGCATTTAAAGGTCCTGGAGTGGCCTAGCCAGTCTCCAGAAAATTTGTGGAGGGAGTTGAAAGTCCGTGTTGCCCAGTGACAGCCCCAAAACATCACTGCTCTAGAGGAGATCTGCATGGAGGAATGGGCCAAAATACCAGCTACAGTGTGTGCAAACATGGTGAAGGCTTACAAGAAATGTTTGACCTCTGTCATTACCAACAAAGGTTATGTTACAAAGTATTGAGTTGAACTTTTGTTATTGACCAAATACGTATATTCCACCATGATATACAATTAAATTCTTTAGAAATCCTTCATTGTGTTTTCCTGGATTTTTTTTCTCATTTTATCTCTCATAGTTAAAGTGTACCTATGATGAAAATTACAGACCTCTCTCATCTTTCTAAGTAGGAGAACTTGCACAATCAGTGGCTGACTAAACACTTTTTGCCCCACTGTATATACTGTCTGTGACAGGATTGAAAAGGAACATAAATAAGAGCTTTAAAGCCTGAGGTGGGAATATTTATTGCAAATATTTTTCCTCCAGTTGGGTCAGGAAGTGTACTAAACCTTCCAAAGCCTGACAGAAGGTAATGGAAGTGGAGTTTGGTTACCCCCCTGTCAGCTTCTACCTTGTGGGATTCTTTAGGAGCAACTCGGTTGCTTAACAAATTCTTGAGGTTAGGAAAGAGACACTCAGAAACCATGGAGACACCAGAAGCGTTATTGAATATTTCTTTATTAGTGCAGTTCCAATAAATACAATATATACAATAAATAATGAGACTTTATTGCTTTTTTTTTGTGGCGGTCTTGTCTTGGTCTTGTCTTGTTTTGTCTTTGTCACAAAAGAGATGCATGAACTCACATTAACAGTAAAAGGCAAGTGGACTGTGGTCATCTAGCAATTAAGGTACTAGACTAAATACCTAAAGGTCCAGGGATCAAAGCCTGACCCTACCAACCTGCCACTGTTTGGTCAATGAGTGAGTCCCTTAACCCACAATTGCTTGGATTATAAGATTGTCTTAATTGTAAATTGCTCTGAATAACAGTGTCTGCTATACAGTGGTGCTTGAAGTTTGTGAACCCTTTAGAATTTTCTATATTTCTGCGTAAATATGACGTAAAACATCATCAAATTTTCACACAAGTCGTAAAATTAGATAGAGAACCCAATTAAACGAATTAAACAAATGAGACAAAAACATTATACTTGGTCATTTATTTATTGAGGAAAATGATCCAATATTACATGTTAGTGGGTGGCAAAAGTATGTGAACCTCTATTATTAGCAGTTAATGTGAAGATAAAATTAGAGCAAGGTGGTTTTTAAACAAAGAGGATGACAGTCAGGTGTGAGTGGGCACCCTGTTTTATTTAAAGAATAGGGATCTATCAAAGTTTCCTCTTTACAACACGATGGTGGAAATGTATCACAGCATGAACAAAATGAAATGAAATGAAAACCATCTCTAAAGAGTTTGGACTCCATGAGTCCACAGGCTGACAGATTGTATACAATGGAGGAAATTCAAGACCATTGTTACCCTCCCCAGGAGTGGTCAATCAACAAAGATCACTCCAAGAGCAAGGCGTGTAATAGTTGGCGAGGTCACAAAGGAGCCCAGGGTAACTTCTAAGCAATTGAAGGCCTCTCTCACATTGGCTAATGTTAATGCTCATGAGGCCACCATCAGAAGAACACTGCTCTCCAAAAAGAACATTGCTGCTCATCTGCAGTTTGCTAAAGATCACATGGACAAGCCAGGAAGCTATTGGAGGAATGTTTTGTGGACCGATGAGACCAAAATAGAACTTTTTGCTTTAAAAGAAAAGCATTATGTTTGGAGAAAGGAAAACACTGCATTCCAGCATAAGAATCTCATCCCATCTGTGAAACATGGTGGTGGTAGTATCATGGTATGGACCTGTTTTGCTGTATCTGGGCCAGGACGGCTTGCCATCATTGAATTCTGAATTATATCAGAGAATTCTAAAGGAAAATGTAAGGACATCTGTCCATGAACTGAATCTCAAGAGAAGGTGGGTCATGCAGCAAAACAACGAGTCTAAGCACACAAGTTGTTCTATCAAAGAAAGGTTAAAGAAGAATAAAGTTAATGTTTTGTAATGGCCAAGTCAAAGTCTTGACCTTAATCCAATCAAAATGTTGTGGAAGGACTTGAAGCGAGCAGTTAATGTGAGGAATCCCAGAGCTGAAGCTGTTCTGTATGGAGGAATGGGCATAAAATTCCTCCAAGCAGGACTGATCAACAGTTACAGGAAATGTTTAGTTGCTGTTATTGCTGCATAGGGGGGTCACACCAGATAATGAAAGCAAAAGTTCACATACTTTTTCCAGTAATATTGTATAATTTTCCTCAATAAATAAATGACCAAGTATAATATTTTTGTCTCATTTGTTTAACTGAGTTCTCTTTATCTACTTTTAGGACTTGTGTGAAAATCTGATGATGTTTTAGGTCATATTTACACAGAAATATAGAAAATTCGAAAGGGTTCACAAACGATCAAGCACCACTGTAAATGACTAAATGTAAATTTGATGGTTTCAAACAGTTGCCGAGTGGTTAGAAGTTGTTACTGTAGATTGGTTCATACTCCAGTTCAGGTTTGGGATCTGTAGGAGTAACCTAAGTCCCGCCCTTAAAAAGGAACTGATTTGAAAAGCTTTTGGTCAGTTCTATTCATTCAGATTGACATCTGGTTAGCCTAAATGTCCCAGACTGTGATTAGTCCCAACTCTACCATGCTGAGACTGTCGGGTCATTGAGCGAGGTCCTTAACCCACAATTACTTGGACATTAAGATTGCCTCAACTTTCTGCTAAAAATGACTAAATATAAATGTAATGGCTTCAAACAGTTGACAAGTGCTTGGACGTTGTTACTGTAGAGAGGTTCTTAGTCCATTTCAGGTTCTTGATCTGCAGGAGCATCATAAATCCTCTTAACGCAGATGCGCCCCCTTGGGTGGCGTATACGGTCAAAAAAGTTAAATTGTTTAATAACTTCAAATACTCTTAATACATATAATAAATATACTAATACAAATATTTAATACTATTATGACTACCTGCATACCGATTTTCAACCGTCTACATGCAGCCATTCGCCAGAAATCACATACCGCACACATCTGTCCGCCATGTTTTTGCGCAAAACAACCAACTTTTTTCCATTTTAAAACATACTTAGGATGTAAAATAACTTTTCATTTTATCATAGAAAATTCACTTACCGTCTAAACAAGTCCATGATACCGTTACATTGCCGATAAAACGTCAGTAATTTTTAAAGTCCTTTTTTGCATGGTTATGTGGGTGCGTAAAAAAATCCATTCGCTCACACACGCACGCTCTTCTCTGGAACGTTTTTTTCCATTCCTCAAAACACCATTTTCCCTTGAACGAGGCTGCTTTATGTTCCCTCTACCCTCGTCTTGCTCCCTTCCTAGTTCATTAGTTATTCAAGAGCCTGTAGCGGTATTGGCGCAGCTGTTTACCGCACGACCCACCTTCCTCAGCAGCTGGCCTATGGCTAGACATATATGCAAATCTCTGGGTCTGTGTTGGAGCGCTGAGTGACAGAGCTGTGTTCCCAATGGACAGCTAAGAGCCTACGGCTCACATAGAGAGACCAGCCCCAGCACGCTCAGGGCCCTCAGAGCGGAGGGAGGAGGGGGCTGCAATCTCTATTTATCTGCTTTGGTGAAGCGCACAGAGGCCCTGTTCAGGATTTGATATTTCTTTAGATTAAAAACCAAATAACACTGAATTGTGACTAATATTTGTTTGTTCTATTACAGAAAGACATAAATTAAACTTGCAAACTACCTGATTTTTAGTGACAGGCTTCTTTTTTATTTGCATTTTTAGAGCTTTTTTTTTTTTAGAGCATTTTTAGAGCACATTTTTGAGACGGATGGTCACACTTGATAAAAACCTGTTATAACTCTTGACAGCTTTGTTGTATCTGTTCCAAATTTTTGGATTTAGCTTTACAAGTCCCTGATGAAAACAGAAAATGTACAGCATGGAAAAAATTATCAATTACCAGGCATCCACACACACATTATAAAACTCAAAAAAAATCAAAGGCGTTTTTTGATTTTCTTGTGTTTCAGCTTCCCAAATGTAACCTAAATTATGAAAATAGAAGCCTGGAGGTGAATAGATATGTTGGCCCAAGTGTTTACTTCAATTTAAGCCCTGAATGATCATTGTTCTATATGTAAAACTAAAATAAACAGTGTTTAAATGTAATAGTGCAAAATCGCATATGCGGCAAGAGGATAAGCCCTGCCTATAAGCAGAAACTCATACTAAAATATCCCAGATTGTGATGAAGAATCTGTCTGTGCATTCTTGATCTGGCAAACGTAATGCGGATGTTAAACAGCGCATGTCTGTATATAACGAAGACAGCAGCACCTCCTCCTCTCTCAGACCTCAGATGTCTCTCTGAAGACCCAGACACTACTCTTGCCTGTTTTTACCTGCTGAATTGTTCAAGTTCAATAAAATTATGTGGTCTCTCATCAAATCCAGCCACAGATTTACAGTACGTCAAGGCTCTAAACTGAACACACAAATACATTCACCTCCCCATCCTTAAGGCACTGCAATGTATTTTTTTTTTGCGGTGGTGGTTTAGGTTCATTATTGTGTGGAAGGTTAATTAATTGCCCATCTTCAGGTTTCCATCCAAATGCCACAGGTTTTCCTCAAGAATGTGAGTGTTTTTGGCAGCATCAATTTCCCCCTTCAATACTGACCAATTGTCAAATCCCCAGTAAACAAAACCACCCCCTTAACATATTGTTATCATACTTTGCTTCACAGTCGGTATGGTATAATTTTGTCTGATGCACTGTGTTTGTTTTTTGTGTGCGTTTGTGACACACAGTGGTTGGATTTCAATTCAGAAAATACAAACATGACTCGGTGTGGCACTGCTTCAGAAGAGGCTTCTTTTTTGCCACCCTGCCAATCAGACCAGCTCTGTGTAAAGCTTGTGAGTCAGGTTCACATGCACAGACTAATCAATCCTAGTCATAACGTGTAGCTCATCAATAACCTTCTGGCTTCAATCATCCAGTTTGGAGGGATGTCCCAAATTAGGAGTTGGTGGTTCCCAAGGAACAGTTTTATTCTGTAATAAAGTAATCTAAACCACTACAACTGGTGTTAGATGGGCGTCAATTAGCTTGATATGCAGTCTGGAAGGTGAATGGTTGCACATGAGCAAATATTTAACTGTTACTCTGAAGGCTCTGATAACTTATTCAAGCAATGTATTTTACTGATTACATTTTAGTAATTGATCATCAAGCTTAATGTGATTTAAATTTGTGTTTTATTTTATTTTATTTAGTTAATTAATTTATTAAATTATGTTATTAAATGATATGTCTACTTTGAGGTGTTATACTGTGTGAATACAGCTGGAAAATTTTGTTATGTGAGAAAAGGTAATGATTTTAACTGCATGATGCATTTCTGTAAAAGTTCCTGGTATTCCTGGATCTTCTTCACAGAGGCTACAACTTGTAAATCAGGTCCTATAGCAAAACAAGAAGCACAAGTTGGGTGGCCTTTTATTAAGTAACTTAATTAAATGAAATATTTTAAATCTATTCTATGGTGTCAAAATAGGGCCAAAAGTTCTGAGAATCAAAAACCAGAATTCATAACCAATAAATGACATTTTGTAATTGATAAAACTATTATTAATTTTGAGAGTTATAAAGTCAGTCCGTAAGCAGAATTTTTCTGTATTTAATCGTCCATTTAGTGTTTTCTATTCTTGAAGAATCCGTTTCCGATTTCGTTGCGGCTTTTCTCAGTTGCGCTTCTCTCAGCTGCGCTTTCGCCTCAAAACGTTTCTCGCTTTGGACTTTTGGCCCCAATTTTACGGGTGGGCGGGATCTAGTCAGTCATTGGCTGCTGGAGTCCCTCCCTACCAGTGGCTGTCACACTCTAAATCATCAGTAAATGTATGTATTGACCCGTTTTAGGAGGTAGCCCTAAACCTCCTGGGTGCGTTGCCCTTCTAGTGTCCCCACCTGGTTTGGATCATCCTATTGACAATCCTGGACCTCACTCTGAGATATTTGAGGCAGCTGCAATCCCCCCTCGGGTTCTTTTCCTCTCCCAGCAATTCATGGAGCCCACCTGCTTCTACGTGAATGAAACCTTAACAGCGTCCAGTCAAAGGTATGTCGCTTGCCAAGCATACGCAGCCAAATCAGTATGTGTTGTATTGTCAAGAGTTTTGCAGGTCGCTCTCCAACCTGCAGGATTACTAACCTACCTTGTAACCACGGAAGCTTTACAGGTGCGCTTACCTGAAAGGTTACCAACCTCACACACTTTACTTTATAAAACTTTTTGTATACCGGTCACAAGCAGAGCTTCAAAAGTTAATCCAACCATACAAAGAACAGAAAGAATGGACCTGTCACACCATCAATGGAATTCTCGGAAAACTGGCACCCACAACAACCTCCTTAATTACCAATCAAAAATAAAATAGCAAGAATAGCAACGTAATCGTTGCTTACCTTTGACAGAAGTTTTATGTGAGATGCCAGCTGTCCGAGTCACCTTTCACCAATTGGATTCCCTTCTGGGTTCCACCAAATTGTTGAGGTAGACCTCTCGTCTCCTCGCAGGTACTTTTTGACCCTTTGAGAATAAGCACTCAACAACGACGGAAGTTCGAAGTCCACTCTTTGTTTTTCTGTTTAGTCCTCTAAGTCTTCACCAGGTTTGGACACACTGTAGCTGGTATTTTGGCCCATTCCTCCATGCAGATCACCACTAGAGCTGTGATGTTTTGGGGCAACACAGACTTTCAACTCCCTCCACACATTTTCTATGGGGTTGAGGTCTGGAGACTGGCTAGGCCACTCCAGGACCTTGAAATGCTTTTTACGGAGCCACTCCTTTGTTGCCCGAGTGGTGTGTTTTGGGATCATTGTCATGCTGGAAGACCCAGCCACGTTCCATCTTCAATGCTCTTACTGATGGAAGGAGGTTTTGCCGTAAAATCTCACGATACATGGTCCCGTTCATTATTCCCTTAACACGGATCAGTTGCCCTGTCCCCTTTGCAGAAAAACAGCCCCAAAGCATGAGGTTTCCACCAACATACTTCACAGTAGGTATGGTGCAACTCAGCATTCTTCTTCCTCCAAACACGACGAGTTGAGTATTTACCAAAAAGTTCTAGTTTGGTTTCATCTGACCACATGATATTCTCCCAATCCTCTTCTGGATCATCCATATGCTCTCTGGCAAACTTCAGAGGGGCCTGGACATGTACTGGCTTAAGCAGGGGGACATGCCTGCCACTGCAGGATCTGAGTCTCTCTTGGCTTAGTGTGTTACTGATCGTAGCCTTGTTACGTTGGTCCCAGCTCTCTGCAGGTCATTCATCAGGTCCCTCCGTGTAGTTCTGGGATTTTTGTTCACCGTTCACATGATCATTTTGACCCCACGGGATGAGATTTTGCGTGGAGCCCCAGATCGAGGGAAACTACCAATGGTCTTGTATGTCTTACAATTACTCTGACAGTTGATTTATTCACACCAACCTGCTTGCCTATTGTAGATTCACTCTTCCCAGCCTGGTGCAGGTCTCCAATTTTCTTCTTGGTGTCCTTCGACAGCTCTTTGGTCTTGGCCATTGTTGAGCTTGGAGTCTGACTGTTTGAGGCTGTGGACAGGTGTCTTTTATACATATAATGAGGTCAAATAGGTGCCATTAATACAGGTAACGAGTGGAGGACAGAAGAGCTTCTTAAAGAAGAAGTTACAGGTTTGTGAGAGCCAGAAATCTTGCTTGTTTGTGGGTGACCAAATACTTATTTTCCACCATAATTTACAAATAAATCCTTTAAAAATCCTACAATGTGATTTCCTGGACTTTTTTTCTCATTTTGTCTCTCATAGTTGAAGTGTACCTATGATGAAAATTACAGACCTCTCTGTAGGAGAACTTGCACAATCAGTGGCTGACTAAATACTTTTTTGCCCCACTATACAGTGGTGAAAAATCAACAACCGTTAATAGTAGATTAACGTACCTGTGTGTGTCTTCTGTATCTTTTTAATGACTCTCTGATAATCTTCTTCCTCCAGCGGTGACATTGCCTTTTACTCATTACTATTAGATATTGTGATGTTACAGCATTTCTGACCGAAATACTTATTGAACATATCAAACATTCAACAACGACTTCAAAAACCATCACTATCTGAAAACTTTACTGGCTGAACTTTGCTGGCTAAGACGAATATGTACTGGTTCAGACCGGTTTGGGCTGGTCTGCAAAGTCTGTTGGCTGGTTTTATTATTTGCTCTAGCACAAAAAGCATACAGTTACATTGTTACTTTCACCTTTCAAATTGATCTGGATTTAACGTTAGGCTGGTAATGTTATCTCACAAATCACTTCACAAGTCCTTTAATAATCAAAACCAATATCGTATAAATGTGTGTAGCGAACTAAGACTACACTTTAATTGGATTAATTTTTAATTAAACTTTGTTAATTAAAATATATATATTAATTAATTAAGAAATACGGGGCACCACCAAATCGATTAATGATAAATATAAATAATTCACTGGCCGATCTGGAAACCAGGAAAAAGAAACAACAACCTTGATCAGTCTAGTTCTGAATAGTGAATTCCGAGTAG
>JAJAGP010006101.1:0-25054 GCA_025084515.1 Ancistrus triradiatus | reverse complement strand
TGTAGTTCCTTCAGGAAATGCAGATCTAGTTTATATTTAAAATCCCACACAAGTGCATATTCACATATTCATATCTTTTGGCTTGTTTCACATTGTTCATTATTTTTCAGTTAGCTATGGTATTTTCCTTTCATTAATGTCTTATTTTCTTTTTAATACTCATGAATAGTCTGATAATGTCAATATAGCACTTGCTCAAATGGTCACATTGGTCTAAACTGTTTAGAATATAGTTATGTGGTAGATAACCTCAGCTTTTCTCTACTTGCTTTAAGCCTAAGCTCTCAGCAATCAGCTTTTGACAAACTCTCAGTTATTTGGTTCCACAGATATATCCCACCTGGGAAAACTAATTTACTAATTTATCATCCATACCAGAATAACCTGTGAATAAAATCTGAAGGACCAATAATCTAAACTAACATTTATTGAACATGCTTCAGTATTACTGTAGGATTACAGGGTATAAACCCCTCATTTCAAAACAATCACGATTCCTACTGCTTCACGCCCTCTACCGTTTCAGTTTGTTGTCTCCTCCTTAAAGGGGTTGTTTACGTGACGTCATTCCCCTAGCATATAAGGTGAGCTCAGGTAAGCACTCAGCCCACTAGATCACAAGTAATTCAAAGGAAACGTTCAAATATTCTTTAGGTTTCGTCGTTTGCTACTTTCCTCTGAAAAAGGTTGGCAACAATGGATCCTCCCTCAAAACGCACGCTTGCTAATATGGCTCAGCAAACACACGGAGCAATTCCAATCAGCACGGTGAGTAAGTTACTTTATTCAATCAAAATTTTAAATAGATTTTTTCCAGATATTTGGAACAAATCAGAGGATGGAAATGGTCAAAATTAAATATGTTTTCATTCTTCCATGTTCCCTGTGTGTAAATTTGTAGAGTCGTTTAACAGATAATTAAATATTAAAATTAAAACCGAACGTCAGCCACAGTAAAGTTAAGTTTCACATTTGTTTCACATTCATAACACGCTCCAAATGGTTCACCTTTAGGGAGTCATCCTACATTTCTGTATCCTGTGCAAAGACAAAAGACATTATGTGGCATCATTTAATGAAATAATGGATTTATATTGTGAAAGTCAAACGAATCTTTAATAGGAGATGTACTGTCAGTGCAGATGAACAACATCTTTCAGTTACTTTCAGTTTTGTTTCCTTGTTCACACTGATTATCAGGTTTCCTTTCAGCTTCTATGATTTCTCAGATGATGGGATTTTGAAACAGTTTGTTTTAGACTTGTGATTATTGCACAGAATATAACTTGTGCACACAAATGAACATGCTCCAAAACCGGTCCGGGGACATAATGTGTTCATAGAGCTACTGTCTTTAATAAATGTGGTGTCAAAACTTTTTGTGCAGTCGAAAGAAGCTGTGACACGAGACTAAATGTCATAAATGTAATAGTTGACAAGTAATATCAAGAATGTACATGGCTGTATATGTTCATATGCTTCCTATGAAGCTAACATAGAGAACTCTATGATTCTATTCCACCTGTTTCACGCCCTCTACAGTTTCAGTTTGTTGTCTCCTCCTTAAAGGGGCTGGTTCTGTTACATCATTCCCCTAGCATATAAGGTGAGCTCAGGTAAGCACTCAGCTCACTAGATCACAAGTAATTCAAAGTAACTGTTCAAATAGGCTTTAGGTTTCGTCATTTGCTACTTTCCTCTGAAAAAGGTTGGTAACAATGGATCCTCCCTCAAAACGCACACTTGCTAATATGGCTGTGCAAACACACGGAGCAATTCCAGTCAGCACGGTGAGTAAGTTACTTTATTAAATCAAAATTTTAAATAGATTTTTTCCAGATATTTGGAAAAAACAGGATGGAAATGGTCGGCGCAAAATTAAATATGTTTTCATTCTTCCATGTTCCCTGTGTGTACATTTGTACAGTCGTTTAACAGATCATTAAATATTAAAATGAAAAGCAAACGTCAGCCACAGTAAAGTTAAGTTTCACATTTGTTTCACATTCATAACACGCTCCAAATGGTTCACCTTTAGGGAGTCACCCTACATTTCTGTATCCTATGCAAAGACAAAAGACATTATGTGGCATCATTTAATGAAATAATGGATTTATATTGTGAAAGTCAAACGAGACTTTACTAGGAGATGTACTGTCAGTGCAGATGAACATCATCTTTCAGTTACTTTCAGTTTTGTTTCCTTGTTTACCATGGTTATCAGGTTTCCTTTCAGCTTCTATGCTTTCTCAGATGATGGAATTTTGGAACAGTTTGTTTTAGACTTGGGATTATTGCACAGAATATAACTTGTGCACACAAATGAACATGCTCCAAAACTGGTCCGGGGACATAATTTCTTCAGAGAGCTACTGTGTTTAAGAAATGTGGTGTCAAAACTTTTCGTGCAGTCAAAAGAAGCCGTGACACGAGACTAAATGTTATAAATGTAATAGTCGACAAGTAATATCAAGAATGCACATGGCTGTATATGTTCATATTCTTCCTATGAAGCTAACATAATCTTAATTGAGAACCATTATGATGATGGTTTCGGTATGAATTTGCGGTGTAGACATTAAATATGTGCTTATTTCAGAATTTGTTACATTAGCTTTACTAGAACATATTATGAACTTGAAGCACAGTTATAAAAGCAGAAGAAATAACATACTCCAATGAATCACTGAACTAAATCAAACCAAGTTTTCATCAGAAATATTTACTTACTGTAGTCGTCTTTAAAAACAAGCTATGGACAATTATGGAACCAAATATAATGGCAGCTTAAATATGTCTTTGTTTGTATTAAGCTATTTCAATGCATATTGCTACATATTATTTCAAGTTATATAGTTATGTTTACAGTGATTATATTGGGGAGGAGAACTCTGTAATGTCTATGACATTGCAAAAAACAAACTGTGAGGTACATCGGGTGTTACTGACTTTCTGCCTCAGTTAGTTTGGCCTTATAAAGTGCATCATTTAAAAAATATAATAGGTTTCGATTGTGAAAGTCAAACGACTCTTTAATAGGAGATGTACTGTCAATGCAAATGAAGATCCTCTGAGTTACTTTTAGTTTTGTTTCCTCATTCACCATGGTTATCTGGTTTCCTTTCAGCTTCTATGATTTGGGATTATTGTACATAATGTAAATTGTGCACACAAAATGAACAGTAGCAGCGAATGTGATGAAGATGATGATGATGATAATAATAATAATAATAATAATAATAATAATAATGAGAAGAAGAAGAAGAAGAAGAAGAAGAAGAAGAAGAAAAAGAAAGGTGGAAGTTCAAAAAACAAACTTATGAACTTCAAGCAAGGACTTGGCTGTTAACCTAAACCCTAAACCAGTATTGTTGCTATTTGGCTTTGTGGGGTATTAAGGGTTTAGAGCTCGTTACTCAATTTGTTTTTCTTCAGTTATTCTCACGCAATCAAGTTTTCTGTTATGGTGTGTTAAGGTCAACGTGACTGTAGGTTTTCTACTCAAATCCACATCAATTATACTGAAATTTATGTTATACATGTTTAATGTTGCTGCTACTGCCACATTTTTTCTATAAACTATGCAAAGAAATATCGTCTATCATTTTTTAACTTTTCAGATGAGTTTGTATGGGTTTTTGAATACTTAAAAGTAAAGTAATGAGTATTTACATTTTCCAGGATGTAATAAGTAATCAAATTATAATTTTAGTTAAATAATGAACAATCGGTAATGGATTACTTTCTGGAGTAACTACCAAAACACTGACAGTGTGTTACAGATCTATAAAAGTTTATAGAGCTCCCAATAAACTGTGGACTGGAATGACCCTGTTCTGTTTCCCTCTTTAAGGTTAATCCGAAGTACCTGCACACAAACTCCACCAGTCACACCTGGCCCTTCAGCGCCATCGCTGAGCTGATTGGTGAGTCAGACCTGATTATTTATTAGGCTCTGTTTTCAAAACACGATGTGCCTAACTAGCTTGAGATTACTGATGTGTGTGGTGATGATGAGTAATCCACAGTGTTACACAAAGGTTTGGGCACGCCTGGACAAAATATGAATGCTGCGTTATTCCACAGATATTTGGCAGAATCAGTTATTTTATATTGACATTTGTCACACTGTTTGTCCCATTGTGGAAGGTGTCATACTCACATCCATAGTGCTGTTTCACAGTGATCACTAGAGACTCAAGGCTCATCTCTGGCTTGACTCACTTACAGGAGTCTTGAGACTCGACTTGGACTCACTTTCAAGGGACTTGAGACTCGACTTGGACTCAACTCACTGATTGACCAGAGACTTAACTAGAGACCTAAGTCTTGACTTGATTGCAAGAACCTCAGCTCGGACTTGCATCCTAGAGACATGAGACTCAGCTCTGTAATAATGTGCTAGAGACTTGAGACACGAGTCAGACTTGTATACTAGAGACCTGACACTCGACTCTTAATGTGCTTGCTAGAGACTCGCTTTCTAGAGATCTGACTTATACTTAAATACTAGAGACTTGATTCAGACTCAACTCACTAATCACACACCAGAGACTAAATATTCAACTCGGCCTTACTAGAGACCTGACTCACACCCGCTTACAAGAGACTCAACTGGGACTCACACTAGAGACTTGAATTGAAAATAGACTGAACACGGACTTACATGAAGTCCAGATCAGCTCTGCTCAGCAGTGTTTATAAAAACACTTCACATAACGCAGTTTAAAGCTGATTTGTCAGGTGATTCATCTTCCTAAAATGATCTCAACACTACCACTTTACTGTGGTGCAGAAGTTGAAACCACGTAACTGGATTTCACATAAAAAGGCAGCATTACTATGAAACATGAAGAAATGGTTTCAAAGCTTTAATGAAGAGCTTGGATTGTTGCACAAACCCTTGACGTTAACTGCATCAGACACCTTTGGGATTAATTGAAATGCTAACTGTGAGAAAGGAATGAACTGTCCATTGGATAGCTTCTCAGAAGAGTGTAGCAGCAAAGGAGACTTTGGGTTGTAATTAGACATCGTTTGAGGAACTTTGGGGGAACTTTGATCCTTCCAAGGTTTCTTCTTCATCACATTTAGAGAGTTTTTCCTTATCACTGTTGCTGTAGGCTTGCTCAGTTGGTGCTGTGGGTCTAGATAGTTTTAAAGTTGCCTTGAGCCAATGCTCTATTGTAAAAAGTACTATAGAAGTAAGTTTGACTTTTGACTTCACTGTTCTTGTTCACAGACAATGCTTATGATCCAGATGTTGGGGCTAAGCAGTTCTGGATTGATAAAACAGTGGTTAAAGGACAGGCCTGCCTCATCTTCATGGATAATGGAGCAGGCATGGATTATGACAAGATGCACAAAATGCTCAGGTAGGGCCGACAGGCAGCGAGTGTGTTTCTCCAGAGATTCCAAATCAGCTGCATTTGCTGCCAAGACTTTCCCAAGCAACTTGAAATTGTTTGTTTAATTACAGTAACTTCAGTTATTGGTTTCTAAGTGTTAGTTACATGAATGTAAAAAAAAACGTAACACATGATACCATCAGCCAGTCACTGTTTTCAGTGTAGTGAGTCATTTGATCTACATTGGGGTTTACCTGAATGTATATACATTTATATACTGTAAGTCTCATAAATTTCATTTGCATATCTTGCTTAATACATGCTTACTGTATCTGGTGCTCACATTGACAGTGATCAGTGGACAGAGGTGGTGCAGCAGTTAAGGTACTAAACTACTGTCCAGAAGGTCCAGGGTTTAAACTGTTGGGTCCTTTAGCAAGGCCTGTAACCCACAACTGCTTGGATTAAACATTTTTATCAATGGTATGTAATGTCAGTGATTAAGGTTCAGTGGTCAGGAGGATGTGAGTTCAGTATGCCAAATTGTTTAGGGCCTTGATTCTGTGATTAAGACCCTTAACCATCAACTGCTCAGATTAACTACAGTATAAGCTGCTTAGGCCAAGGATATCTATTCATTTTTGAGAAATTAATGTGATGTAACGTGATGTGATCCCTCATACACTCATTCTGTCTCTATTTTTCTGTCAGTTTTGGCTTCAGTGATAAGAAGACAGTCAGAGGCCATGTCCCAGTAGGTCTGTATGGAAATGGATTTAAGTCGGGCTCCATGCGCTTGGGGAAGGATGCCATCGTGTTCTCAAAGAAAGCAGATATCATGTGTGTCGGACTCCTGTCTCAGACCTACCTTCAGGAGATCAAAGCAGAGAATGTCATAGTGCCTATCGTCTTGTTCAAGACCTCTGGGGACACTGATATCCTTTATACTAAACACGGGAAGAAAACTGGGTGTATAATTGGATGGGTGGGAAATCATTGCAAAAAGGAGGTAGAGCATGGAAAATGAGCCATGCTTTTGAGAGTATAAAGGTTCTACTGTTTGCTCCTTGACCTTGTGTGTCACTTAGTTGTGCACAGGAGTATGATGAGAGTCTTCGAGATATCCTGAGGTACTCTCTGTTTAACACTAAAGAGGAGCTGCTGTGTGAGCTCAGTGCCATCAATGGGCCTTCTGGCGAAAACTCCAGTGGAACCAGGATCATTATCTGGAACCTCCGCAGGTGAGAGTGCTTAGAGGGTGAGGGAGAGAGAGAAGAAAGAAAATGTGTGGGTGATCGCCTAGACAGATGTGACCTTGGGGACGGGGTAGTTCAGTAATTAAATCATCACGCTCTGGCATTATATAGGATATTACATATTATAAATTAAAATAAATAAAATCTAACTGTCTCCAGGTGTAGTTACACATTATAACCCTCAACATTAAAGTAATACAATTTTGATCAATTATTAAAATGCAATAAAAAAACAGTAAAAAACCTGGTTTTGAGTGATCACCCCCTTTAGAGTAACGATTATAAACCTGCTTGGATATGACCAGTCGCCTTCCAGATCAAACAGCAAGCTTAAATGCCTCCACCTGACATCAACTGTAGAGGTTTAGTATAAAAGTGCCTGTTACTGGATGATTCCACCACTGGTAGTTCATGGTAATACAAATAATTCACCTGGATAGAAAGGTGTTTTGAAAATGGCTCTGTGAAGTTCTGGAAAGGTACCCATTAGCAGAAGGATATGAAAAAAATCTAATCTAAAATAACTGTCCCTCTGAGAACCGTTCAGAGCGTTTTTAAGAAATAGTAAGTGAATGACTCTACTAAGTCCTTGCCTAAAATGGGCAGAGTAAATGTCATAGAGAGGCCAAGTAAGAGCCCTGACCTAAAATTTGACTGAACCTTAACATTTGCAAGGAAGAATGGGTAAATATTCCCCAATCTACAGTGGTGCTTGAAAGTTTGAGAACCCTTTAGAATTTTCTATATTGCGGCATAAATATGACCTAAAACATCATCCGATTTTCACATAAGTCCTAAAAGTAGATAAAGAGAACCCATTTAAACAAATGAGACAAAAATATTATACTTGGTTATTTATTTATTGAGGAAAATCTAATATTACATATTAGTGAGTGGCAGAATTATGTGAACCTTTGCTTTCAGTATCTGGTGTCAAGTCAAGTCAAGTCAAATCTATTTATATAGCGCTTTTTACAATGGAGCATTGTCTCAAAGCAACTTTACAAGTTTAGATTATCTCCTAATAACTACGTCCAATCCCAAATTAAGCAAGCCTAGGGCGACAGTGGCAAGGAAAAACTCCCTGAGTGTTATAGGAAGAAACCTTGGAAGGACCAAGACTCAAAAAGGGACCCAACCTCCTTGGGCGGTGTAGGTGATAAATCTAAGAGCGAAACTAAAGTCATGGAGTCAAAGTTCGAATAAAATGTGAAGTATGCACATCGGCATTAAGTGGCCTGGGTATGATGTGGCTGAAGTTGATGACGGAAGCAGCTTGAGTGGAGCTACAGCAGATGAACATCATGTGTGGGGCTGGAACTGCCAGAACACAGCTCGGAGAGAAAACAGAAAATGTATTAGTTATTATAAAGAGCACAGTGTCTATTAACAATCACTGATGCCATGTCAATCCAACTGATGCCATGTGTAGACATGAGACCCCGGCAGCATTTAGCTATAGCAGCATAGGCTAGAAAGAGGAGAACTGGTAGGAAAACACAGCCAAGAGGGATCACATGAGACATTGCCAACCCCACGGGAGGCAGAAGACAGCAACTCAATGTTTCTGATCACCATAAGACTCTTTGACTATGAACCCCCAGCTCTGCCCTTAGTCTAAGGCAAGGATGCACGAGTCAAGATCACGAGGACCGAAGCCCAGTTCAGCCAGACTGACCACTCGACACTCCCGGCTAACGGACAAGGCATGCAGGCCAGACATGACTCCAGACTCCAGCCCCAGTGACCCAAGCCATGCATCCTGGTCTAAATCTAGAGAAAAGCCTGTGTAAATAAGTATGTATTTAGCCTAGACCTAAAAATTTGGAAAGTGTCTGAGTCTTGAACGAAAGTGGGAAGTTTATTCCACAGTTGGGGGGCCATGTATGAGAAAGCCTTTCCCCCTGCTGTGACTTTTTTAATTCTAGGAACTAAAAGAAGTCCTGCACGCTGTGAATGAAGTAGACGAGTTGGATTGTAAAACTCTAAGAGTTCACTCAGGTAATGTGGGGCCAGGCCATGTAGAGCTTTATAAGTTATAAGAAGTATTTTGTAATCTATGCGGAATTTGACTGGTAACCAGTGTAGTGATGATAGAATAGTAGTGATGTGATCAAATTTTCTAGTTCGAGTTAGCACCCAGGCAGCTGCATTTTGAACTAACTGAAGTTTATTTATAGATTTACTTGAGCATCCAGTAAGTAACAGTAATCCAACCTTGAGGTTATAAACGCATGAACAAGTTTCTCTGCATCATTAAAAGAGAGGATATTTCTAAGTTTAGCGATATTACATAATTGAAAAATAGCAATTCGAGTGATGCTGCTAATGTGCGCATCAAAGGAGAGATCTGAATCAAATGTGACCCCTAAGTTTTTTACAGACGGACTGAGCAATACTGGAGAGCCACCTAGATTTAGGATAGATGTAGCCAACCTGTCTCTCATAGCCTTGGGTCCCACTAATAGAACCTCAGTTTTATCTGAGTTAAGTAAGAGAAAATTAAATAACATCCAATCTTTTATTTCCTTTACACAGTCCTCAATTTTGTTGATTGTAAGGCTGTCATTGGTTTGGCTGATATGTAAAGCTGTCTATCATCTGCATAGCAGTGGAAACTAATGCCATGTTTACAAATAACTGAGCCTAGTGGCAGCATGTACAGAGAGAATAAAAGCGGGCCAAGCACTGACCCCTGAGGCACACCATACTTCACTTTTGAGAGCTTAGACCTTAGATTATTTATATGAACAAACTGGTACCGGTCAGCTAAGTAAGATTTAAACCAAGAAAGTGCCGATCCCTTAATACCTACAGTATTTTCTAGTCTGTTTAGTAACACATCATGATCTATAGTGTCAAATGCTGCACTTAAATCTAACAGAACAAGAAAAGAAACACATCCCTTTTCTGAGGACATTAACAAATTATTTAGTACCCTAATTAATGCTGTTTCAGTACTATGATGGGGCCTGAAGCCAGACTGAAATGTTTCATAAATACCATTCCTTTGGAGGTAACTGCAGAGCTGCTGATAGACGGCTTTTTCTAAGATGGACGGTAAATTTGAAATTGGTCTATAATTAGATATCACACAAGGGTAAAGACTGGCTTTTTTAATCAGTGGTTTGATAACGGCAGACTTAAAGGATTTGGGCACATAACCAAAGGTAAGGGATGAATTTAAATAACTAACAGTGGCTCTATAATACTAGGTATTACTTGTTTGAGTAAACGTGTAGGAATGGGATCTAATAAACATGTTGATGACTTAGACGAGCTGATCAGTGCGGATAGTTAAGTATTAGTAATTGGGGTAAAAGATTCTAATCTTGATTTACAGCTCATTAAACAGATGTCTTCACTAGTGCTGCATCTGGAAGGTGGCTGAATAGTTTGGTGATGTGATGAGCATTGAGTTTTATGCCTAATGTTCTCTATCTTATCATTAAAAAAAGTCATGAAAATCATTACTATTAAAATGACACAGAACGGGAGAATCACTTTCTGTGGGGATTTTTATTAATTTGCAGACTGTATTAAAAAGAAATATTGGATTATTCTTATTTTTCTCTATGATTGAAGAGAAGTATGCAGCTTTAGCTTTAGTGAGGGCATGCTTATACTCTGTCATGCTGTCCCTCCAACCAAGCTTAAACACCTCCAATTTACTATGTCTCCACTTGTGCTCTAAATGCCATGTTCTTTGCTTTAAGGTAGGGGTGTGGTCATTATACCATGGTGCTAGCCTTTTTTCCCTAATACGTTTGACCCTAACAGGAGCAGTCGTGTCCAGGGTTGAGCGAAGCACACATTCTAATTGGTCATTTACACACTCAAGATGATTGATCTCTTGGTGTATTAAATTTCAAGTCTGGTAGGTTTTTAATACACACAGCTGGAGTAGCAGATGTGATAGTGCGCTTGGTGTGATAACGAGGCAGAAGGATTTTATTTATTAGAGATAGCTCAAATACTAAAAGATAGTGATCTGAAATCGAATCACTTTGCGGGAAAACATCAATGTTGTCTATATTGATACCAAATGTTAATATTAGATCTAAAGTATGATTACAGCGATGGAGTGGTCCCCTCACATTCTCAGTGATACCCATGGATTCTAAGATGGACTCGAAAGCAATTCTAAGTGGATCCTGCTCATTGTCAAAGTGAATATTGAAATCACCTACAATTAAAGCCTTATCTGTTGACAGTAGTAAGCAGGAAAGAAAGTTAGCAAATTCCTGAAGAAATTCTGAATAGGGACCAGGAGGACGGTAAATAGTGATAAGCTGAAAAGAGTGTGGTTTTGACTTCCATAACGATGGATCAGTCACATTAAGAATCAGTATTTCAAAAGAATTAGCCTTGTAATGGGATTTAGCTGTAACACCTAACTCTTTGTCAAAAATTGTGACTATGCCTCCCCCCCGACCATTAGGACGAGGGCAATTAGCATGACTGTATCCAGGAGGTGAGGCTTCATTTAAGGCTAAATATTCATCAGGTCTAATCCAAGTTTCAGTGAGACAGAGAGCGTGTAAGCGTTTATCAGTGATCATTTCATTTACAATCACTGCTTTGTCTGTAAGTGATCTAATGTTAAGTAGTCCTAGCTTTAGTCTTAGGTTGTTATTTCTTTGGCAGCTATCTGTGTTCATACTAATGAGGTTATTAAAACAAATGAAGGATATAATCAGTATTAACAGTTCACGATAATTACATGACTCTGTTGCAAGCGACGTTATTTTGTACAGAATGTTCTGTCCCTGCTCTGAAAACTGCAAGGCTTAGAGCACCATGACCTACTCCACGACTTTTTCCTTTCTGAGAGCATTTACGTTTAGGGCAGATGCGGGTAACAGACACAGTTTCAATAATGTGGGTTCTGGGTGACGGTGCATGGCTACCAGCAGACAGTTGGTTAAGCCGGTCTGTCTGCTGCCTGACCCCTGCTCTGGATAGTCAGCCCCTAACCAATCGGGCCATAAGACTATGGGCAATGTTGCAGGAGATGAGAGCAGCACCCATCCTAAAAGACCAGGTTTACCCTCAAAGGTGTCCAGTTGTCTATATAGCCCACATTGTTTTCAGAGCACCACTTGGACAGCCAGCAGTTCAGCGACCATAACCTGCTGCATTGGGATGGGGCCAGAGCACACTACGGCATTGGACATCGCCTTCGTCACGCTAACCACCTCTACAAAATTAGCCTTAGTAACTTCTGACTGACGAAGGCGTATATCATTAGCCCCTACATGAATAACTATCCTAGAGAATCTGCGGCTCTCGAGTTCACTAAGACTCGTTACAATGTCCGGCATTCTGACTCCGGGGATACAGAGAACTCTAGCTGCTGGTGTCAGTAAAGGGGTAGCAAGTTTCACGTGACATAACATAGAGTCAACTTTGACCAGAGCTCTTTCAACAGGCTGCTCAGTGGGTGCATCACTGAGGAGGGCAAACCTGTTGGACACGTGAACAGGTAAAGAGTGGTGCTCTCGTGGACTAGCCTTACGACTACGTCGCCGAACCGTCACCCACTTGCCCTGCTGCGAGGACTCTGCCAGGGCTCTAACTTCACCTGTGGCATCCAGATCTGCTAAGCTAGGACCTGAGCTAGCCTTCTCTAATGTCTGGATGCGCGCTTCTAAAACTACAATCTTCTCCGTCAGACGGTTCCAAGCCTACACTATCACAAGTAAACTTACACAATACGGGGAAGAATAGATACAAAACATGCCACACTCGGCACGGGAACAAGCCAGCACAAGCATGATTAGGTACAAATTAAGGGAATACAGGTACTTAGCTTTCGGGTGGTTGTTGTGGGGGTGCGAGTGAAGATTGGGTAGCTGCAGCCGATGCTCCAATTGTTTTTTTTTCCAATGCTGTATTAAAGCGTTAATACAAGTTAAGTCAATACAAAACGTCACAAAAAACTAAGTCTCAGAAAGAAAGTGGGAAAAGACTGTAAAAAAGTTATAAAAACACACACTACTGCAAAAGAAGACGCAACTCTGGTATTTAGCTAATGGCTAATTACTGCAAACACAAGCCGGTATACCTGTAAAGTTACTAAATAACGATTAGCGGCAAAAAAATATAATCCGCCGGTACGAGAATAAAATGATTAAGATGTTGTAAAAACCTACTATATATACGATTATATATGATACAGATGCAATCGGGAATTAAATAGTTCAAAGGTAATAAACTGTTAACAGCTACGAAACGGCGTGCATCCTGTGTGCAATCGGGGAGAATGAGTCTGGGTTGCCAGATCCTCGCAATCCCTGCGTCAGTGCTCAGCGTTCTCTCAGCGTTCTCTCAGCGTTCTCTCAGCAAGGTCAAGGTGTGACCTCCCTGTGAAAAATAACTGCAGCTAAACATTTCCTGTAACTGTTGATCAGTCCTGCACACCGACTTGGAGGAATTTTAGCCCATTCCTCCGTACAGAACAGCTTCAGCTCTGGGATGTTGGTGGGTTTCCTCACATTAACTGCTCACTTCAGGTCCTTCCACAACATTTTCATTGGATTAAGGTCAGGACTTTGACTTGGCCATTCCAAAACATGAACTTTATTCTTCTTTAACCGTTCTTTGGTAGAACGGCTTGTGTGCTTAGGGTCGTTGTCTTGCTGCATGACCCACCTTCACTTGAGATTCAGTTCATGGACATATGTCCTGACATTTTCCTTTAGAATTCTCTGATATCATTCAGAATTCATTGTTCCATCAATGCAGTAAAACAGCCCAAACCATGATACTACCACCACCATGTTTCACAGACGGGATATGGTTCTTATGGTGGAATGCAGTGTTTTCCTTTCTACAAATATAACGCTTTTCTTTTAAACCAAAAACTTCTATTTTGATAACATCCGTCCAAAAAACTTTCTTCCAATAGCCTTCTGGCTTGTCCACGTGATCTTTAGCAAACTGCAGACGAGCAACAATGTTCTTTTTAGAGAGCAGTGGCTTTCTCCTTGCAACCCTGCCATGCACACCATTGTTGTTCAGTGTTCTTCTGATGGTGGACTCATGAACATTAGCATTAGCCAATGTGAGAGAGGCCTTCAGTTGCTTAGAAGTAACCCTAGGGTTCTTTGTGACCTCGCCAACTATTACACGCCTTGCTCTTGGAGTCATCTTTGTTGGTCGACCACTCCTAGGAAGGGTAACAATGGTCTTGAATGGTCTTTCCTCCATTTGTACACAATCTGTCTGAATGTGGATTGGTGGAGTCCAAACTCTTTAGAGATGGTTTTGTAACTTTTTCCAGCCTGATGAGCATCAGCAACTCTTTTTCTGCGGTCCTCAGAAATCTCATGATACATGATACAAGTGCCATGATACACTTCCACAAACATGTGTTGTGAAGAGCAGACTTTGATAGATCCCTGTTCTTTAAATAAAACAGGGTGCCCACTCACACTTGATTGTCATCCCATTGATTGAAATCACCTGACTCTAATTTCACCTTCAAATTAATGTCTAATCCTAGAGGTTCACATACTTTTGCCACACACTAATATGTAATATTGGATCATTTTCCTCAATAAATAAATGGCGAAGTATAATATTTTGTCTTATTTGTTTAACTAGGTTCTCGTTATCTACTTTTAGGACTTGGAAATCTGTGAAAATCTGATGATGTTTTAGGTCATTTTTATGCAGAAATATAGAAAATTCTAAAGGGTTCACAGACTTTCGAACACCACTGTAGGTATACAAAGCTGGTATAGACATTCTAACAGACTGATGGCTGTAATCAATACAAAACGAAGGCTCAACAAAGTATTACGTCAGTGACTGATCACTTTTTAAATCCTTTTATTCTAGTTTTTCATCTTATTATAATTATTTAATTATATACATTCAAGATTAAACTAATAAAATTTGGAAAATGGGTGTTGTTTTATGAACTGGATTGTAAAATTACACAATGAATGTTTCAGACATTTTTATTGCCACATCAGATATAACACATTTACTAAAAATGGAAATGTTTTGGTCTTTGTGGTTTTAGAAATTTTTATGTGGGGTGGCCCAGGAGTGACAAAGGGATGTCTAGAGGTGGCTGCAAAATGTTGTTAATGCGCACACATTATGGTTGCTGAATAGTTGGGTGATGTGATGAGCATCGGGTCTTATGCTGACTATTTTATCTTATTCTTAAATTAATTCATGAAATCATTACTATTACAATCAGTCGGAATTTCATCTGCATCTGCTACATGCAGTAACTGTGCAGCAACAGTGAAAGCTGTCTGTAAGTGAAAACTGTTTTTAGGAACTGGATCTGTTCTGTTCTGATCTGAGATGTTTTCTGTTGCAGAACATCTTCAGATGAATTAGAATTTGATTTTGAATTTAATCAATACGACATCCGGATTCCTGTTGACACATATGAGAGCACCAAAGAACACAACAAGAGGCAGGAGCAGGGCACGTCTCCACCTGAGAGCAAATATTCCCTGCGGGTGAGAGTGTGACATCCAGAGTTTAAAATATTGGCTCACTAAACATGACAGTGAGTGCATGAATGAGTGTTTGTGTTTCTCCTATGCAGGCTTACACCAGTATCCTCTACCTGAAGCCCAGGATGCAAATCATCATTCGAGGGTTGAATGTGAAAACTCTGCTTGTCTCCAAAAGTCTAGCCTACACCATGAAGGACACATACAAACCCACCTTTCTTGTATCCTTTGCTTAATTTTGGAATGTATTATTAAATCATTTAACCTTTAGAGGTATTTGATAGCACTCCGGCACGAAGTATTGAGGGAAAGACTGTAACATCATTCTTTTGTAGAAGGATGGTAGGGCTCTGCCCGAGGTGATACGGATTGTTAGGGTCAGATTCCGGTGAGACTGGCTCAAATTTGTCATGCTTTAAGTGGTTATACCTCCTAGTTACATGAACTCCGCTAAGATGCTGCAACATGAGCGTCCACTTTGATTCATGAATCGTTCCCTGGTATTGACTCAGTATTCGAAAGCTTTCATGAGCGAATGTATGTTTCTTTTTTTCCTTGTTCACTATGGCTGGATTGTGCTGGATTGTTATCTGGCTACCATTGCAGGTGCCTCTGCTTTGATTCACGAATCATTTGCTGGAGTCGACTCAGGATTCTAGAGCCTGCACAAGTGAACATGAATTAATTCCTTGTTCGCTATGCTACATGGTCTGGCTTGCCATCAGCCCATTACAGCCCATTGTTAGTATGATTAACTAATTTAATTATACTAACTGACCTAGTTAAGAGACCTGGTGGACCTTCCAGAGCCTGTTAACTGGGTGTGTATGACCTCACAGAACCACTGCTACCAACACCTCCTAACAGCTAGGTCAGAATGGTATAGTTGGCGGGCAATTTGTTGAAACGACCATCCTGCTTATCTCAGTCATGATGTGCATTGATGTGCCCCTCTCAGAGTCTGTCAACTTGGCAAAATGTCTTTGAATATGTTGTAGAAGCATGTCTAGCAGTCAACAATCTCTCACCAAGAGGTACACTTCCCAAAAGTAGCATTTCTTGTTATAGACAATGGGGGAAGTACTTTTACGCTTTCTTGTGGCAAAACCCAGTGTCTAATCAGACCACAACTGTAATCATTTGCTCTGTAATCAATAATGGGACTGTGTTGGCTCAGCGGTTAAGGTAATGAACCCGGGGACCCAGAAGGTCCAGGGTTCAAATTCCACCTCTGCCAAGCTGTCACTGTTGGGTCCTTGAGCAAGACCGTTAACCCACAATTGCTTGGATTGTAAGATTGTATCAATTGTAAGTTGCTCTGGATTAGGGCATCATGACATAAATGTAAATGTAAATTTGCCTGAGACATAACTGCATGCAGAGTTTTTAACATTTTTTTTAACATTTTTAAATGTTATTTCACTTTGATGATGAATACAATGTAATACAATGTAATGTCACAAAATATAATTAGTTTTGCAGGATCTGATGATTTTCTTTAGGCACTTATGGACAAATCATACAACAGCAGCAGAAATATCTCCAGCCCTCTAAGGCTAAAGGTTTTATAATCTTTATATTTTTTTAAATTACATTATCCTTATACAAATGTTCAGAAACAAAAACGTGGAATCCAAATCACCTTTGGCTACAACACAAAGACCAAAGAGCACTACGGGGTCATGATGTACAACAAGAACCGCCTCATCAGAGCCTACGAGCACGTTGCCTGCCAGGATAAGGTCAGGACCTGTCATACTGTTTGTTTCTTAATGAGTTTGGGATGTTCTGATCCAGTTGTCCAGCATTAGTTTGTGCAGTAACTGAGGCAACTTAGTAAAACTTTTGGGCCCTTGAACAAGACCCTTCAACTTCACACACGGCTTCTCACACTGGTAAGCATACAGCGGCGCTATTCAGAAGTATGCTTACGACGTGGCTCCACTGCGTCAACAGCGTACGGGTCCTCGCATGCGCAAAAGTGCTGGAAGCCCGAGCGGAGCATCTGCTAAAGCATGCCACAATAATATACAACAAAAAAAAAACGCCCGTTAAAGCGTGACACGGAAGCGGGGATGAAAGGACGAGACTCAGAGAGAGCTCAGCGTCCTGTAAAACACACGATCACGAGGAGAATATAAATCTCCAATCGCAAAGGAGGAGGGGCGACGGCGTGAGAGGGAACGATGGGGAGCAGCCGGAGAAAGCTCGGTAAATGTAAACACAAAACAAAATGAAATAAAACTGGCCCTACGCTGACTTCTAGACCCTACCTTACCGGGCAATCTGTTAATTGCCAACGTCTGTTCCGTATGTTCCAATACTTTTGGCTGCGTGCGAGGTCATGTCCAAATACTTTTGGCTGCGTGCGAGGACGTGTCCCCATACTTCTGGCCATGTGCGGGGGCATGTCCCAATACTTCTGGGTGCATGTGGCGGCGTGACTCACTACGTGTGGCCCCATGTGGGGGCGTGTCCAAATAGTTTTAGCTGTGTGCGGGGCCGTGACCAAATACTTTTGGCCACGTGTGTGGGCATGTGCCAATACTTTTGGTTGCATGGGGGGGGGGGGCGTGTCTGAGTACTTTTGGTCGTGTGCGTGGGCGTGTCCCAATACTTTTTGCTGCGTGCGTGGGCATGTGCCATGTGCCAACACTTTTGTCGAATGGGGGGCGTGCGTGTCTGAATACTTTTGGTCGTGTGGGGGGACGAGTCTCAATACTTTTGGTCGTGTGTGGGGGCGTGTCCGAATTCTTTCAGTCGTGTGATGGAGTGTGTCCCAGTACTTTTGGCCGAGGGTGTGTTAAATGAGCAATGGTGGTGGCTTTAAAGGTAATGTGTTCATGTCATGTACTGTATGCCCCTGAATGAAGTGTGTTGATGCACATTAGACAGTATCACCTTCTTAAATCATTAAGTTTCAGCTGATTGATTGTTTAATGAAAATCTAATTTATTACTAGTCCACCATTTCAGGCCAGTATTGGACCATCACTCAGTGTTGGGTTGCCAAAATTCTGCACACAGAGCAGAATGAGGAGTAGTAATTATAATAGAAGCAGTCAATTAAAAGATATACAGAGACAAGAGAAAATATTAAGCCAACGCATAGACTGAGTAACAAATAATGTTAATTATCTGGTTACAACAGCACTGTAAGCTCTGGGATATATTGAACAGTCTGTTCTCATGGTCAATTTGTTGGATGAGTGAGAAATTAACAGGTAGGATTATGAAGTGCTACCAGTCAGCAGTGTTGAGTACCATCCAACTGTGACCCCAAGAGGGATGACCATGAACCGGCGACAGGGTGTTGAGTGCCTAAGGTTCATGTATTGCACTGGGGTACTGAAGATTATCCTGTCTGATAGAAGTTCTATCACAAAGATTTTTAAGGCTGGTTTTGGCAGGAATGTACAATGTTGAGTATGGAGGTCTGTAGCTACAGAAGGCACCATGCTTACCATGCTAACGCTGGCCCACTGTAGAAGGTGCTTACAATGGGCACACAGAGTATCAGTGGTCATCTGGTCTGATGAGTCCCGGTTTTATTCGGGTACATGTGCACCGTTTACCTGGGAGAGTGATGGCACCAGGATCCACTGTGGAAAGAAGAAGAGCGGTGGAGCAAGTCTGATGCTCTTGATAATGTTGTGCTGGTAGTCTAGGATCCGAGCATCCATGTGGATGTTAATTCAGCATGTGTCACCTGCCTAAATATCGATGCAGACCATGTGGTCATAATGTTCTGGTGTATCAGTGTATAGAGCATTTTTAAGCATTTTTGCAGATGCCCTAATCTTGATTGACTTCAAGTTGACTGGAACAGGATAAGGTCAGTGGCATCTTAGCAGAGCTGTGACTTATCCACAGAGCCACAAGAGCTTTAGTAGTATGCATCTTGTCTGTATGCTTGCTTTAAAAAGTTTTTTATGTAAATTTTATAGACAATTTATCAGTTTTTATTATAGATTACAGATAATTCTGCATGACTAGATGTACAGTGGTTCTTGAAAGTTTGTGAACCCTTTAGAATTTTCTATATTTCTGCATAAATAGAACATAAAACATCATCAGATTTCCACACAAGTCCTAAAAGTAGATAAAGAGAACACAGTGAAACAAATGAGACAAAAATATTATATTTGGTAATTTATTTATTGATGAAAATTATTCAATATTACATATTAGTGAGTGGCCTCTAGGATTAACAGTTAATTTGAAGGTGAAATTAGAGTAGGGTGTTTTCAATCAATGGGATGACAATCAGGTGTGAGTGGGCACCCTGTTTTATTTAAAGAACAGGGATCTATCAAAGTCTGCTCTTCACAACACGTTTGTGGAAGTGTATCATGGCACAAACAAAAGAGATTTCTGAGGACCTCAGAAAAAGAGTTGTTGATGCTCATCAGGCTGGAAAAGGTTACAAAACCATCTCTAAAGAGTTTGGACTCCACCAATCAACAGTCAGACAGATGGAGGAAATTCAAGGCCATTGTTACCCTCCCCAGGAGTGGTCAACCAACAAAGATCACTCCAAAAAGTAATAGTTGGTGAGGTCACAAAGGATCCCAGAGTAACTGCTAAGCAACTGAAGGCCTCTCTCACATTGGCTAATGTTAATGTTCATGAGTCCACCATCAGAAGAACACTAAACAACAAGTCAAGTCAAGTCAAGTCAGATTTATTTATATAGCGCGTTTTTACAATGGAGCATTGTCTCAAAGCAACTTTACAAGTTTAGATTATCTCCTAATAACTACGTCCAATCCCAAGTTGAGCAAGCCTAGGGCGACAGTGGCAAGGAAAAACTCCCTAGTTCTAGGAAGAAACCTTGGGAGGACCAAGACTCAAAAAGGGACCCAACCTCCTTGGGTGACGTAGATGATAAATCTAAGAGCGAACTAAAGTCATGGAGTCAAAATGGTGTGCATGGCAGGGTTGCAAGGAGAAAGTCACTGCTCTCCAAAAAGAACATTGCTGCTCGTCTGCAGTTTGCTAAAGATCACGTGGACGAGCCAGAAGGCTATTGGAAGAATGTTTTGTGGACGGTTGAGACCAAATAGAAGTTTTTGGTTTAAAAAAAAAAAAAAAGCGTTATGTTTGGAGAAGGAAAACACTGCATTCCAGTATAAGAAACCTTATCCCATCTTGTGAAACATGGTGGGTGGTAGTATCATGGATTGGCCCTGTTGTTTTGCTGCATCTGGGCCAGGATGGCTTGCCATCATGGATGGAACAATGAATTCTGAATGATATCAGGAGAATTCTAAAGGAAAAATGTCAGGACATCTGTCCATGAACTGAATCTCAAGAGAAGGTGGGTCATGCAGCAAGGACAACGACCCTAAACACACAAGTCGTTCTACCAAAGAATGGTTTAAAAGAAGAATAAAGTTCATGTTTTGAATGGCCAAGTCAAAGTCCCTGACCTTAATCCAATGGAAAATGTTGTGGAAGGACCTGATGGAAGCGAGCAGCTAATGTCGAGGAAACCCACCAACATCCCAGAGCTGAAGCTGTTTTTTCTGTACGGAGGAGGAATGCTTAAAAATCCCTCCAAGCCCGGTTGTGCAGGGACTGATCAACAGTTACAGGAAACGTTTAGCTTGCAGTTATTGCTGCACAGGGAGGTCCACAGCAGAATACTGAAAGCAAAGGGTTCACATACTTTTGCCACTCACTGATATGTAATATTGGATCATTTTTCCTTAATAAATAAATGACCAAGTATAATAGTTTTTGTCCTCATTTGTTTTCACTGGGTTCTCTTTATCTACTTTTAGTGACTTGTGTGAAAATCTGATCATGTTTTAGGTCATATTTATTCAGAAATATAGAAAATTTCTAAAGGGTTCACAAACCACTGTAGGCCATTATGCGATATACCCTGAGCTTACTTCTTCTTGATGGAACTGGACAGAAGGAGGTAGTAGTACATTATGTTCACATGCTGAATATATAATATATATAGATTATATATATATATATATATATATATATACATCTATTCCTATAAATGTACTTTAATGGTATTTTATTTGTTATTACCGTATTTTTCGGACCATAAGGCGCACTTAAAATCCTTTAATTTTCTCAAAAATCGACAGTGCGCCTTAGGGTAAATGCGGCGACACGGGTGCGTCTAATGTATGAATTAATTCTGGTTGAGCTTTCATGATCTAGAACCGACTGTAGATGGTACACTGCAACTTCATAAATATGTCAAAATGGTTTTAGCACGGCCTTGGTAAGTTACGAAGCTCACGGCCACCGTAGTCACGAAACATCGCTGAGTAATATGGTATGTGCTTCAGCATTAGGGTACGTGCATTCATTCATTTATTTTCGAAGCGGATTTCAAACTCAACGCTATCGGTCACACAGTACAACACGGACATAGAGCAGCTGCAGGAGAATTCAACATTAACGAATCAATGATACGGAAGTGGAGGAAGCAAGAAGACGCCCTGGCCTAGGTAAAGACCAAACTGAGCTTCCGAGGGAACTTAAGAGTTTTGTTTCATTTCATGCGTCTTAAAACCCGGTGCGCTTTATGTATGAAAATATACCCGTTAGCAGCCGATCGTTGATATTGCGTCTTATAATCCGGTGCGCTTTATGGTCCGGAAAATACGGTAAGTGTATTAATCACATCTTTACCACAGTTCAGCAGTGATGCCTCTTCTATCCAAATCACCAAATGTTCACCATTAAATGTTAGACTTGAGGATTTACTTTTAAACGAAGTAAAACCTCATAAAGAGGAACAAAATTTGACCTAACATCGGGAAAGACACATCTTTTATACAGCATCACATTGTGTTTATTGTTTTGTTTGTGTTGTTTTTTCCTAGGTTGACAGAATAGGAGTGGGAGTTATCGGGGTGATCGAGTGCAACTACCTCAGTCCAACTCACAATAAGCAGGAATTCAACAACACAGAGGAGTACAGGTGTGTTTGTAGCAGTGTAAATCACTTAGAGATACAATGGTGCTGGAAAATTTGTGAACCCTTTAATGTGAGCTGCAAATAAAATCGTCATCAGATTTTCACACGCCTTAAAAGTACATTAAGGGAACCCAATTAACCAAATGTGACAAAAATATTAAACTTGGACATTAATTAGACTCAGACATTTTTTCTGTCAGTGGGACGATAATCAGGTGTGAGTTGGCACACTGCTGAATTTAAAGAACAGCGATTTGTCAAAGGATGATGTTCACAACGCATGTTTGTGAATGAATGAATCATTTATTGCTATTGCACATTGTACTTGTATATTTGCACAGCGAAACTGAAGAAACCCCAAGGTGCAAATAGTATAAAAAAAACACTAAAGAAATCAAAAATAAAAATAATAAAAATAATTAAGGAGAAAAATACAATATTTACATTATATTCAAATTGACAATCATACAGACAAAAGTGATTGTACATAACCCATTTGAGGTAGAATTTGGGATTGCATTTCCAGAAAATTGCACATTGCACATTGTCCCATTGAGATTGGTGAATGCTAAATGTTGTAAATGATATTGACCCATTTGAAATGAAATATGAAAACTGCACATGACCTACTGAAATGTCGCATGATGTATAACATGTTTGTATTTAACAGGGCTATGGCCATGTTGTAAAAACTGTTTCTCATTCTGTTTGTCCTTGTTTTAGTTTGTCTGTGAAGTCTGCCAGATGGCAGCATTTCAAACATCTGGTGTCCTGGGTGTGTAATTCTGTGTGCCCTCTTGAGAAAGCGGGTGCTGTAGAGTTCCTTCAGGGAGGGGAGAGGGTGTCCAAATATTTTCTGGGTGGTGTTGTTGACCCTCTGTACGGCTTTTTTGTGTGCCTTCGTGCAACTGGAGAACCACACAGAGTTGCAGTAAGTCAGCACACTCTCGGAGCAGTGGTAGAAGACAATCAGCAGTTCCTTCTTCGGGTTGAGCCTCCTGAGGATCCTCAGGAAGTGGAGATGCTGCTGGGCCCTCTTCATGACCGCGGAGATGTTAGAGGTCCATTGGAGGTCTGTGTCCATATGTATTCCCAGGAACTTGAAGCTGTGTACTCTCTCCACACACTCCACATTTATGCAAATTGGTTGCTTCTTCCTCCTGAATTCTACAATCAGTTCTTTAGTCTTTGAGGTGTTGATAACCAAGTTCTTGTCTGCACACCACCCTACCAGTCTTTGGACCTCCTCCCTGTATGTCATTTCTTCGCCAATCACAAAAAGCCCGGGCAGAGTGGTGTCATCTGCGAACTTCATTATGACATTGTCTGGGTGGCTACTGACACAGTCATACATGTACAGCGTGTAGAGCAGTGGGCTCAGCACACAACTGTGTGGAGATATGGTGTTGAGGCTGTGGAGAGATGTGAGCCAACTCTAACTCTCTGTACATGGTCTAAGAGGAAGTCACTAACTCAGCTGCAGATGGTGCATGGAACTCCAATATCCATTAACTTTTCAGTCAGTCTTTCTGGTATTAAAGGCAGAGCTAAAGCAGATGAAAAGCAGCTTGGCATAGTGCTGCAGTTCCAGGTGGGAGATGGTGGTGTAGAGTGCTGTTACTATGGCATCTGTGAACTCATATGTGAACTGAAATGGGTCGAGGGTGGGTGGGAGGCAGGACATGATATAGCATCTCACCAGTTTCTTGAAGCACTTCATGACAACCGATGTCAAAGCGACAAGTCAGTGGTCAATGAGGCTGTTGATGCTTGTGTTTTTAGGCAGTGGTAAAATTATGCTATGGACTTCAGGCATGGAGGGATGAAGGACTAGGACAGTGAAGAATTGATCCGCATATTCTTTGAAGATCCTTCTGGTGACTCTGTCTGGTCCAGCAGCCTTCCTGGGGTTCACCGCTCTCAGTGCGCACCTCACTTTGTGTTCCTGCAAACAGGCTATAGCTGCTGCAGTTGGATGGTTGGGCTGCCACTGTTTCTGATCTGTCCACCTTGAAGCATGCAAAGAAGTGGTTCAGCTCCTCTGCACGGTCATCCTCAGCCATCGTGGTGTTGCTGGACTTGTAGTGGATGAGATGCTGGACACCCCGGCACACTTGCCTTGTGTTGTTGGTCCTGAAGTGGTTCTCGATCTTACTTTTGCACTTGATCTTGGTCTTCCTGATCCCTCACTTAAGGTCAGTTCTGGTGGCAATGTACTGCGTACAATGTCAGGTTGCCTCAGCAGGACCTGGACTTCTTTAGTCATCCAGGGTTTCTGATTGGAATACACTCGAAGATGTTTGTCCACAGTGATATTTTCAACGCAGAAATTGATGTAGGAGAGCACAGTCGTGGTGTATACCTCCAGGTCCTGGTGTTCAAATACATTACAATCTATGCTCTCAAAACAGTCCTACAACTGATGCAAAGCACCCTCTGGCCATGTTTTTACAATTCTTGTGGCTGGAGGAATTCTCTTCCTGCAGGGTGTGTATGCAGGAACTAACAGCATGGATATATGATCTGACAGACCCAGATGTGGTAAGGGGGTTGTCCTATAGCCTTTTCTAATGTTACTGTAAACTTTGTTCAATTTTTACCCCTACATGAACACTTACAGTGGTGCTTGAAAGTTTCTGAACCCTTTAGAATTTTCTATATTTCTGCATAAATATGACCTAAAACATAATCAGATTTTGCACAAAAGTCCTAAAAGTAGATAGATATAACCCAGTTATACAAATGAGACATATTTCACTTGGTCATTTATTTATTGAGGAAAATGATTCAATATTACACATTAGTGAGTGACAAAAGTATATGAACCTCTAGGATTAGCAGTTAATTTGAAGGTGAAATTAGAGTCAGGTGTTTTCAATCAATGGGATGACAATCAGGTGTGAGTGGGCACTCTGTTTTATTTAACGAACAGGGATCTATCAAAGTCTGCTTTTCACCACACGTTTGTGGAAGTGTGTCATGGCACGAACAAAGGAGATTTCTGAGGACCTCAGAA
>JAJAGP010006100.1:0-25062 GCA_025084515.1 Ancistrus triradiatus | reverse complement strand
TGGGAGAATATCATGTGGTCAGATGAAACCAAAATAGAGCTTTTTGGTAAAAACTCAACTCGCCGTGTTTGAAGGAAGAAGAATTCTGAGTTGCGCCATACCTACTGTGAAGCATGGGGGTGGAAACATCATGCTTTGGGGCTGTTTTTCTGCAAAGGGGACAGGACGACTGATCCGTGTTAAGGGAAGAATGAATGAGGCCATGTATCGTGAGATTTTAAGCCAAAACCTCCTTCCATCAGTGAGAGCATTGAAGATGGAATGTGGCTGGGTTTTCCAGCATGATGATGATCGGGCAACGAAGGAGTGGCTCCATAAAAAGCATTTCAAGGTCCTGGAGTGGCCTAGCCAGTCTCCAGACCTCAGCCCCATAGAAAATTTGTGGAAGTCCGGGTTGCCCCAAAACATCACTGCTCTAGAGGAGATCTGCATGGAAGAATGGGCCAAAATACCAGCTACAGTGTGTGCCAACCTGGTGAAGACTTACAGGATGTGATTTCCTGGATTTTTTTTCTCATTTTGTCTCTCATAGTTGAAGTGTACCTATGATGAAAATTACAGACCTCTCTCATCTTTCTAAGTCAGAGAACTTGCACAATCAGTGACTGACTAAATACTTTTTTGCCCCACTGTATGTATATCTCAGAGTAATGAAATATTAAAACAGTATATCGGTCAGTAAAACAGTAAATCTTTATTATAGACATGGTCAAGACGACCTGGTGAATTTCAAACCGGGCATCAGAATGGGGAAGAAAGGTGATTTAAGTGCTAGTGTAGCTAAGACATTTTTTTTAATTATTATTATTATTTTATATTTGTTTGAATTTGGCAAATAATAATGTGGCTATTTTTTCAATAATGGGAACTTCACTAAAACTTTTTGAATAATTACTGGATGATATAATAGAGTTTAAAAGATAAGAGGGTTATTCGTATCATTTTGGTTCCTACTGTTGCAGTTGTGGCTTCAATTACTGTAACACCCACAGTGAGCACAGTGAGCAGTTTTCCGGCATTTAATCAAAAGCGTACTGGATGCTTGTATGAGTAAGATGTGTTCAATAGCTTTCCTGCTGAAATGTTTTTTAAGCCTACAAAATTTGTGATTTTTGTTTACGTTACATGTAAAGGATTGGAGCTAAACAATGTGTCTGAAACACATTGTGGAGGTTTGTGTTGAATGTGAATGAATCTTTTGAAATGTTTAGCTCGGTCACGTTTTTCCGAGTGTCGACCAGGGATTTTACGGTGCCCCATGTTACTTCTTTCATTCAGGTATGCTCATGTTTGTATGGTTATAATGTGTAGATTCAATGTTCAAGATCTGTGGGTTTTGATACGTGTTAGGGGGCTATATGGTCACGAGTGTAATAAGGTTTCTAAGGTTAATGGACTCTTTGCATTCATGGCCGTGACGCACTTATGTTTTAAAATAATATGGTTCATACGTATCACAATGAGTGCCTGTTATAACGTTTTTTAAGATGGAACAGTTTCAGAACTTACTGAAGAAATATTCAGAGCACTGTTGTGTGCCCCTTTGCTCTGTCTGCGAAATTTAATGGAAGTTTAAGTTTCCATAGCTTCCCAGCCCAGAGTGACCTCAGGAGACAGTGGGTAATAAACATCCACTTTTAGCAGACATTTCATACCAGACCATTTGGTTGAACCGAAAACACCAGAAGGCCAGAGAAGACTGGCAAAATGTGGAGTGCCACTGCTTTTTGAGTGTAACGACTACAGCACTCAGACACCGCGATACAGGGATCGACTGGCTGAATTCGCTTTCCTGGAAGATCCATCAAAAGATCTTACAATGGATCATGATTGCTGTGCTGTCCCTGAGCCGTCATCTCTGGACATGTGTTGCGCGGAAAATGAAGATCTGTCCCGTGACGTGGAAGAGCTGAGAAATCGGCCACAGGAACTGTGTGTCCAGCTGAGTTTTGTACTAATAAATCATTTTGCCAGCTCTGATGAGGATATTCCATTTTACACCAGGTAACGTGTGCAGTAATACCCCGAAAATTCGCGATTCTGAATCTGTGACGAATTTGCATTTTTTTTCCTTGGAACCTAACACCCAAATTCGTGAATCCAGCAGATTTTTTTCGTAGCCGGTAAATTGTATACATCATTTTCATCGTTAATTTGTTAAGAATAATAATAAATATTTTTATAAATAATTTGCTGTGGCATCGTTTCCACAAACTTCTGCAATGTCACAACATTTATTTCTGTCCAGAGTTGCATTCATTTTTGGATCACTGCGCAGTCTTCTCCAGCACATCCCAAAGATTCTCAATGGGGTTCCGGTCTGGACTCTGTGGTGGCCTCCCAAGGTTCTTCCCTGTAAGGTTTGGGGAGTTTTTCCTTGCCACTGTCGCCTCAGCCTTGCTCAGTTAGGGCTTTGAGCCAGAATATTTATAAAGCTGCTTTGAGACAATGCTGTGTTGTAAAAAGCACTGTATAAATAAATTTGACTTGGCTTGACACGGATACCTAACATGAAGATTCAACACAGATGCACGTTCAAACAAGCCACAAAGATCATGATTTAGGAAAGAACTGCATTAACAGGCTCTCTCTCTTTCTCTCGGTAGCGATAGACTGCATGCTGTCTGAGTGGTCCGAGTGGTCCGAGTGTAACAAGTCATGTGGGAAGGGACACACGATCCGCACTCGCATGGTGAAGTTGGAGCCTCAGTTTGGTGGCGCACCATGTCCCGAAACCATACAGAGGAAGAAGTGTAAGATCAGGAAGTGCACACGGGGCCCACGAGCCAGTGATCGCAAGAAAGTCAAACAAATAGATGTGGAGCTGAAAAGAGGAAAACCAGGACGAGAGGCAGCCAATCAGAATGAAGAGAGGTCAGGTAAGAATCTACACACGCAATCAGACGACCAGAAAAGAACTTAGGACCAGCAACTTTTCCGAAATGGATTCTGACGAGACGTTACCGGTCACAAAGCAGTTTAGATACTTTGGACATAGTGTTTTATTTGAAACAGTGACATTAATTAAAATGCGAAAACATTTATTAATAATTACGCTAATAAGGTACATTACAGAGGGCCAAAAAGTATTTAGTCAGCCATGATTGTGCAAGTTCTCCTACTTAAAAAGATGAGAGAGGGTAGTAATTTTCATCATAGGTAAAAGTCATCAATTTAATTGTAAAATCATGGTGGAAAATAAGTCTTTGGTCACCAGACCTGTAACTTCTTCTTTAAGAAGCTCTCTGTCCTACACTCATTACCTGTATTATGGCACCTGTTTGACCTTGTTATCTGTATAAAACACATGTCCAACAGCCTCAAAAAGTCAGACTCAAAGCAACCATGGTAAAAGCCCAAAGAGTGTTGAAGGACACAGGAAGGAAATTGTATAGACATGAGGCAGCCTGGGGACCTGTAACTTAACTGTAACTCGTCGGTTTGGAGAGAGGAGAAGAGGCTGAGTTGCATACCAAAGAACACCATACCTTTACGGTGACAGCATGGGGGGTGGAAACACATGCTTTTTGTTTTTTTTGGGGGGCTGTGTGTCGTGCAAAGAGGGGACAGGAAGTCCCTTGATCCGTTGTTAAGGGTAAGAAATGAACGGAGCCATGTATCGTGGAATTTTAAGCAAACCTCCGTACATCAGTGAGAACATTGAAGATGGAACGTTGGCTGTGGGTTCTTCCAGCATGACAATGATTTCCCCACAACACACGCCAGCTCGGGCAAAGAAGGAGGGCTCATAAAAAAGCATATTCAAGGGTCCGGAGTGGATCTAGCCAGTCTCAGACCTCAGGCCTCATAGAAAAGTGTGGAGGGAGTGGAAAGTCCATGTTGCCAACGACATCCCCAAAACATCACTGCTCTAGAGGAGATCTGCATGGAGGAATGGGCCAAAATACAAGCTACAGTGTGTTCCAACCTTACAGGAAATGTTTGACCTCTGTCATCGCCAACAAAGGTTATGTTACAAAGTTTTGAGTTGAACTTTTGTTATTGACCAAATACTTATTTTCCACCATAATTACTCACTTACCAAAAACAAAACTAAGAATGGAAAGTTACTATGTTTTATGCCCGTCAAGACTGCAATTCTCATTTCTGTCAGAAGATGTCGCAATAGTTCGCTCGTGCAGTCGTTTTTTCATCCAGACGTGAATTATATGTACAGGTACAGGTGTTCAGCACTGTACAGTGTCTTTGCTGTTTCGATTCTGTTTATGGCTGCTATGTCAAGTTAAAAGACAGATTTTTATTTCATATTATAATTTATTAGAATTTTAAGACTTCTGCAATTAAAGCGAATGGTCGTTAGATGGTCACACCGCCAACCAAAAATGTCACAATAAAGTATATTTATTGAAGTATAATGAAAGTCTAGTCTCAATTTACTAGACTACACAAAGATCTTCCTCAGCAGCTCTGAGCACTAAGTACTCTGTCCTTTCATATTTCTTCTTCGTCTTCTTCTGTTTTACTGGCGGCTGGCAACACACTTAATTGGAGCAAGAAGTTGTACTGCCCTCTAGTGGAAGAGAATGTAATTGTTCTGCCTGTCATTACACATCAGGTGAAATTGGAAAATCTTGCACGGCAAACCTGATGATTTCTCACGGCACCCTTACAGTGGTGCTTGAAAGTTTGTGAACCCTTTAGAATGTTCTGTATTTCTGCATAAATATGACCTAAAGCCTCATCAGATTTCACACAAGTCCTAAAAGTAGATAAAGCTGTGCCGTGGCACAGTGGTTGGGAAACACTGCATTAGGGTTTTGAAATATCACTGAATTTTTCTAGGGATTTTACTTTGACTTGTTTCCTATTTGATCTACTCTGATATATTTATGCCATGAAGGGATGTAAGCGTCCACAAAAATGTCAGATACACAGCCATCACACTTTTCAGCTGACAGCCGCTTTGGGATCAGTATTGGGTATCAGCCATTGCTCAAGATGTTTGATGTTGGTATGGTACTGTGAATGGAAAAAAATGGGATTAGAAACATGCCTACGTTTTAGCAGTCCCGATATGGCCGTCACTTCATCAATCCTGAAGCTGAGCTAGATGGTGTTTTAGAGCAGGGTTTTCCAAACAGGGGTTCATAATGGAATTGCAGGGGTTTGTGTGACCGTGACTGAATGTAAAATATATTTTTCTATTGATTAAAATCATTAACATGTCACATGTTTCTTCTTCTTCTTCTTTCGGCTTCTCCCTTTATCAGGGGTCGCCACAGCGAGTTAAATGTTTCCACCTCACCTTGTCCTCCACGTCCTCTACTCTCACCCCAACTCCCTGCATATCTTCATTTACCACAACCAAATAACTCCTCTTTGGTCTTCCTCTCCGTCTCTTGCCTGACAGCTCCATCTCCAGCATCCTCCTACCAATATATCCACTATCCCTCCTCTGCACATGTCCAAACCATCTCAACCCTCTCGAATTTTGTCTCCCAATTTTCCAACCTGTTCTGTCCCTCTGATGAGCTCATTCCTAATCCTGTCCATCCTGGACACTCCTAAAGAAGACCTCAACATCTTAAGTTCTGCCACCTCCAGCTCTGCTTCCTGTCTCTTTGTCAGTGCCACTGTCTCTAACCCATACAACAACCCATACAATGTTAATGTTTAATCTAGATTACTGTTTTAGAAAAGTCGAAACGGTCTTCATTCCTAAATTATCTCACTGATGGTGATGGTACGAGTTCCTTAAAAGCAGTTTAATGAATCAAGGACTCAAGGACTACTTGTAAATATACTTCCCTTTTGTATTATTTTATTTAATGCAGTGTTTTTCCAGTACAAATATGATAAATGATCCGAGTCATTAAATCTCATTTGATCCAGAGCAACTTATAATTAAGACAGGATAAAGGTTAAGGGCTTTGCTCAATCTTCTGATTAACAGATCAGTTCCTTAACTGCTGAGCCACCACTGCCATCTAAAGCTGCTGCTCCAATATTACAGCAGGTATGACTGAGAGTACCGGCTTCTGTTGTGCTGAATCAGCTGTGTGTGTGTGTGTGTGTGTGTGTGTGTGTGTGTGTGTAGATCCACTCTCCTGCATGGTGTCTCCGTGGTCAGAGTGGGGTCACTGCAGCGTGTCGTGTGGAGTGGGAATGCGTGTGAGGAGGCGCATGCTGAAAACCCCGCCTCTGACCGGCCAGTGTGAAGAACAGCTGGAGGAGGTGGAGAAGTGCATGATGCCCGAATGTCGTGAGTCTCCCACACACACACACACACACACACACACCACACACACATTAACATGCACACCGATGAGCTAAAATCCACACCCACATGTGAAATACATTTATTGTACACACCTACACTCACATACTGTACTTCTTAAAGACACAACACACAGAAACGTCCATGTTATCAGTAGGATATTACAATTAGGGTTAGGGCTAGAGGCTTTTGCACGTGAACAATGGGCCAAGATTCCAATTGAGAGGTGTAAGAAGCTTGTTAGTACTTCCTGAAAACGTTTGTTGGAAGTTATAAAAGCTAAAGGATGCTCCACAAAGTATTAAAGCAGGGGTTGAATAATGGTGCACATGCACATGTGTTCAGAGTTACATTTTTCTTTTGAACTTCAAAGCTAAGTCAACTTCTGTTGTCAAAATAACTCACATATGTATTAATAAGTTCTGTTTGTTGTTTAATGAGTTTTTTTGTCATTTATTGTCATTATCCTTCATCCACATCTCTATAATGTCTTTGGAGTTGAGGAGCTTGAATATTTCTGATGCAACTGTACGTTCCGAAAAATCCATCACGCGTTTCCTATAAACCGTACAGTACCAGTCAAAAGTTTGGACACACCTTGGACTCATTCAATGTTTATTCTTTATTTTTTATTATTTTCTACATTTAATATTACTATTGAAGACACCAGAACTATGAAGGGCCACGAATGGAATGATGTAGTAAACAAAAAAGTGTTAAATGGACTACAATATGTTTTATACTTCACCTTTTGCTTTGACAGCTTTGCACACTCTTGTCATTCTCTCAATCAGCTTTACAAGCTCATCACCTGAAAAGGGTTTCAATTTGGGCCATAACCTGGCATTCATGAACAAGCAGAAGAAACATACCCATGCTTTCATCTCACCTTAATAATCTCCCCTTTCACAACTTTTGTTTTCTCTCCCAAGTTTGCAGAGGGCCGTGGTCCAGATGGACGGACTGTAGCAAAACGTGCGGCGGGGGGGTCCAGCAACGCAGCAAGGCCGCGAGGAAGAAGAGCCAAGGCAAATGCAAGGCAATGAGAGAGAGCCGCATGTGCAACATACAGCAATGCTAAGAGCTCCGAATTTATGACACACACACACACACACACACACACACCCACACACACGGTATGAGTGCTGCAGAGTTTCTGGACTGATTAGATGGTACTCGCGGTTAGTGATGATTACACAGTACCTGTGATCAGATGATAGCACTTTATTTGAAGACTAGCTAGAGTAACACATTCATAAGCAATACATTACAGATGAAGCAAGACTGGAGGATTTAAGAATGCATCTGTCAAAACTCGTGAGGAAACTTTTATAGCATTCATGTACGTTAACACCAGATTCAGACATGGTTCTGTAGAACATTTTACTGTGAGATATGGGACCTGGGCTATAGAAATAATGATTACCCACTATATTAAGTACACCTCCTTGTTTCTACAATAATATTCCATTTTATCAGTTCCACTTACCGTGTAGAGATTTGTAGTTCTGCAATTACAGAGTGTAGTCCATCTTTTTCTCTACATGCTTTGTTCGTCCCCTTTACTCTGTTCTCTAATGGTCAGGACCCCCACAGGGCAGGTACTATTTGTGTGGTGGATCATTCTCGGCACTACAGCGACACTACTGATGTTGTGCTGGTATGAGTGGATCAGACACAGCAGTGCTGCTGGAGTATTTAAACACTGTTCCCTCTATTAGACTCCCCTTATTGTTCCACCTTGTAGATGTAAAGGTAGAGACAGAAGCTCTTCTGCTGCTGTACACTTTGTGCTCTCTCCCCCCCTCCCTGAGAGGGGCCTGGACCCCAGGTTGGGAACCATGGGCTTTGTATATGATGTACATATTGCTTATGAATGTGTTATGCAGGTCTGATGTAGGAACCGTTCGAATAAAGTGTTAGCAGTTAGCTTTCGTTGCCTTTTCGGCGGGTATCTGTATCACTATCTAACCGATCCTCACATTCACCCAATAAACCACAGAGATCAGTTTCATGAATATTAGCATTTATGTAGTGTTTCCTTGTAGCTCACACTCTGTGTTAGGTCTTCACCACACAATATATTGACACTCCACAGCGTTTCTAATTCACACCACGGTGTTTTAAGGGCTGAATTCTGATACTAATTAGCCTTTTCCTGACTGTGATACACAACCGGTACGCAAATTTCCTCTCACACAACAGTAGCTCATCAGCCAGACGAGTGGAGCCACAAGTCATACAAGCTTTTTGCTGCCAGTTTAGCATCCACATGAATCTACCTGCTAAATGTAATGTAAAAGCCCCGTGCCAATAAACAAACCCATCTTTTTCATATGCCATACTATAAGGTACAATGAAAAACACAAAGTATTTAGCTATTGGTGGGTGCCGGAGCCAATGAAATAGATTTATATTTTTTCTAATGGGAAAAGGTGCTTGGCACTCAAACCACTGTACTGAGAAACATTATTTGCAGCAAAGATAAAAGCATGTATTTGCTGTAAATGGTCAAAATATCAAAGACGCAGTGTTTTCAGACCTCAATTAATTACAAAGAAAGCAAGTTTATATTCATTTTTAGTAAAACAATACTAATGTTATAACTTTTAAAGTTCAGAAATCAGTAATTCAGTCACAGCTTTCATGTCTTTTCCTCAATAAATACGATTTGGTTTCGATGATCACCTAATCCGTAGCTCTTTAAGTAGTTTGGGTTGTGTCTGTGTTGGCATTCAGCAGATACTGGAATGGAATTGGTGCCAATTTTAAGACAAATTGGAGTTTTATCCTAATTATTTCCAGAGCTGTACGTTCAATGCCCACAGAGCTTTTGTTAGCTGCTTTTCACTTGGCCATAAGTGCTTGAAGTTGTGTATAAAGGCCGATTTTTACGGATTAAAATATGCATGTCAAGCTTTGAAATAGAACACACGCATATTAATGCCGGACCTATGAATGGAATCCGACACTGAAGGACTGTTTTAATTTCTGCGTTGTTCGGATGCATTAAATTCAGGCTGACCAATCAGAGCTCGGTTGTCAGGCAGAACAGCTCATCCTGCTAGTAGCAGAGCACAAGAGCTTATAGGACAAGCAACACGCTGACTATAAAAACATGGATATGGTGGAATATAACTGAAAGGCTGTAGAATGAGGGGGATAAAGCTCACAGTGACTGGATGGAACCGTTTTCTTGTTTACCAAAGTGCATTTCTCACTAAACTAAAGCTTCCTCACTAATCTTCGCTCGCGTCTTTGTTTTTTTAAGTTGCCGATGCAAAAAAGATGGCGAAATCTGCGTGACACATTAAGAAAAGGGAAATTAACAAAAGCAAAAGCGGACAGGGAGTTTTCTGAGCGTTTAGACAAAAAAAACGTAACACACTTGGTGTGAAGGTCCCACTACGTTAAAAATCCGGGGGTTTTCCGCATTTTCCGCGGTTGATACGTGCCTTCTAATTTTGTTTACACGAGACGTCACCCCAAATATTTAGGAGGTCTGTTATCCTGCCATCCCACCACTGAAAACATCCCTCACTGCCATTTTGCTGCTCCTCAGAGCGCATTTATGGCAAATGACGATTGGAAAGTCGCATGAATTCCGAATAAAAAGGAGTATACATGCATTTGAGTGATAAAATAGTGGGAAACCTCTGGGTTTGCATGACTCGAGCAATAATCCCACAGACAGATGTGACGTAAAGTTCAATTTTTATATTAAATAATAAAATCCTTCATTTTCTTGAGTATATATTGCGATTCAGAGTCTCAGCAAAGTGTTAGATAGCCGTTTAGCGGGTGTTGCAGTTAATTCCAGGGTTGCCAGATCCCACAAGAGAATCCCCCACCTGGTCTATGTAGATAAGCCCAAAAGCAGCGAAATCGCTACGAATAAGAGGAACTGGCACATCCACAGACTGCCAAATCTGACTAAAATCGGATAATTGGTATACATGCTATGAGTAATCGGATGACTGAAATAAAATCCAGCCGTCTTTATCTGATTACTTAATCTGGTTTATAGATTGGAGTATGCTGTATCCATGACCACTTGAATAATCAGATAACTGCATGGCAAAAAATCAGATTTGGGCCACTTCAGCCTGGTAATGTGAATGTAGCCTTAATAGAATGGCAGCATGTGTGAGTGCAGCCCTCTTGCACGTGCTAATTGATTTGGATGGCGGGGAGGGAACTATTACACTCTCATATCAACATTAGTGCAAAACTAAAGCAGCTCCCACATTCCACACCTCTTCTGGCTGATCAGCTACTAAATCCCATTCAGTCCCGAGCGTCTTTTCACTGGATAATGTTAAGAATCTTACAATAAACCACAGGACCGTCCAGACGGAGGCTCAGTAAACAACACAAACTGGCACTGGTGCAACAGGTCCGAGCCGGTGCAGAGTGGCAGATGCAGCTCTGAGTTAATCAGCCTCACTGTTCTTGTTCAAGGACATCTCACAGGATTTGCATTTCAATTGAGTTTCCCTCAGTCGCCGTGTCCCGTCTCTGCCTCTAATCCAAGGTGAGCGCCGCCACATCAAGCCTGAGCTATTGAGCACCATCAAGGTGGATCATCCACAGTCGATACCCGATCGATTGGCACTGTGACCATCTGCCGAGCAAAGATCGATCCTCTCTCGTCACTATAAGCCACTTTCTCCATTCGCTCTGAAAGATGCATTCGTCCTTTTTATAGTTCCAAATAATGTCTAATAAAGTGTGAATGGTCTAAACCGGTTCCGCTGAACGGAAAGCACAGATATAACCGATCATTCCGACAGTTCTGTAAAAATAATCGAATGATTTTAGCTTCAAGTAGCTACATTGTGACTTTTTATCCACTGTACTCCATGTAGAGGTTCAGTAACTCAGCCGTAGGTTGTAGAATTAATTTTAGACACTTTCTAACTTTTGCTGTGGAATTTTGATATACTTAACACCCAAGACTCTTGCCACGGTCATGTGTAGGTCCCTCTCTCAATGTCTCTCTCTGTTTCCTTTTCTCTCTTCTGCAATATATTACTATTTTGGAAATAAATCACCTTTACAATAAAAGTAAATGTGACAAAACAGCTTTGTGTTGCTCTTCATTTCTAATGATTTTCATGAGGCAAACTTGTTTACAGTACGTGCAAAAGTATTAAGCCACCATTAGTTGTTTTAGCAATGGTTATAATGACTATATATAGTTTATTTCTCTGTAACTTTATTAGAATACTACCAGAGACCACAGGACATTTGTATGTAATACTGAAATGGCTTCTGTTCTATTGGCTACAGTGGTGCTTGAAAGTTTGTGATACTTTTCTATAGAATTTTTCTGTATTTCTGCATTAATATAAAACATCATCAGATTTTCATACAAGTCCTAAAAGTAGATCAAAAGAATCAAGTTTAAACAAATGGAGACAAAAATATTATACTTGTCATTTATTTATAGAGGAAAATGATCCAATATTACATATTAGTGAGTGGCAAAAGTATGTGAACCTTTGCTTTCAGTATCTGGTGTGACCCAGTTTCCTGTAGCTGTTGATCAGTCCTGCACACCGGCTTGGAGGAATTTTAGCCCATTCCTCCGTACAGAACAGCTTCAGCTCTGGGATGTTGGTGGGTTTCCTCACTTTAGCTGCTCGCTTCAGGTCCTTCCACAACATTTCCATTGGACTAAGGTCAGGACTTTGACTTGGCCATTCCAAAACATGAACTTTATTCTTCTGTAACCATTCTTTGGTAGAACGACTTGTGTGCTTAGGGTCGTTGTCTTGCTGCATGACCCACCTTCTCTTGAGATTCAGTTCATGGGCAGATGTCCTGACATTTTCCTTTAGAATTCTCTGATATCATTCAGAATTCATTGTTCCATCAATGATGGCAAGCCGTCCTGCCCCAGATGCAGCAAAACAGGCCCAAACCATGATACTACCCACACCATGTTTCACAGATGGGATAAGGGTTCTTATGCTGGAATGCAGTGTTTTCCTTTCTCCAAACATAACGCTTTTCTTTTAAAACCAAAATGTTCTATTTTGGTCTCGTCTGTCCACAAAACATTCTTCCAGTAGCCTTCTGGCTTGTCCACGTGATCTTTAGCAAACTGCAGACGAGCAGCAATGTTCTTTTTGGAGATCAGTGGCTTTCTCCTTGCAACCCTGTCCAATGCACCCCATTGTTGTTCAGTGTTCTTCTGATGGTGGACTCATGAACATGAACATTAGCCAATGTGAGAGAGGCCTTCAGTTGCTTAGAAGTTACCCTGGGGTCTTTTGTGACCTCGCCAACTATCACACGCCTTGCTTTTGGAGTGATCTTTGTTGGTCGGCCACTCCTGGGGAGGGTAACAATGGTCTTGAATTTCCTCCATTTGTACACAATCTGTCTGACTGTGGATTGGTGGAGTCCAAACTCTTTAGAGATGGTTTTGTAATCTTTTCCAGCCTGATGAGCATCAACAACTCTCTTTGAGGTCCTCAAATCTCCTTTGTTCGTGCCATGATACACTTCCACAAACATGTTGTGAAGAGCAGACTTTGATAGATCCCTGTTCTTTAAATAAAACAGGGTGCCCACTCACACCTAAGATATGCTAAAGCTCACAAATATTGGACTGAAGATCAGTGTAAAAGAGTATTATGGAGTGACGAATTCAAATTTGAAATTTCATTTCAGTGTTTATTGACACTGAGGGGCAAATTGATGTGCAGCCAGAGGTATACAAGTAAATAACACCCATACAAGACAACCAATAACATTTGACTACAGTAAACAAAGATACAAAAATACACACCAACACAGACAAATTACTATACATTCACATTCTCGAAGCAATACAAACGGAAAGAATTAAAAATAATTAAAACGCCTTGAGCGATCATAAAATACACTCGGTTCCAAAAGATAAAGTACCCAGACGGAAATGTGAGATGCTGCAAAACTCAGCATGCAGTTCTGTCTCAGGTAGATATGTAAATGATTACAGGTGGGGTCTGATTAGACACTGGCTCTTACCACAAGAGAGCATAAAAGTAGGATAAGGCTCATCCACACAGCAAGGGTTTCCCAGGAATGTGTCTGCCAGATTGCAACACTTCCTTGGCCAGCCCGGTTGCCAGATTGATCACCAATCAAGCATTTATGGGACCAGCTGGGACACCAGCTTCAAGGTCCAGCTGTGGGCAAATGTGTCATGGAGTCATGCCTAGCAATCAACGATCTGTCACCAAGCGGTACACTGCCCAAAAGTAGCCATTTCTTTGTCAACAAGTGTACATCTCTGTTTAAATGTGATACAACCTATGAAAAATAACAATAAACCAAATGCTTTGAAAGTCAATAGCTATGGGGACAAAAGATTTCTTAAATCTATTAGTTCTGCATCTACTGTAGGTTGTGTCATTCGGGTTTGTCCCTGGGATCATTATGGGTCCAGTCATTGACAGTATGTTATATATAGTCATTATATCATTGCTAAAACAACAAATCTAATGGTGGTCTAAGACTTTTGCACAGTGCAGCCCATTCAAACTGCATGACATGAATCAAAATACGATTGAGAGTTTTTTAATTCTTTAATTTTCAGTTTTCATTTTGAGGGAAGTGTGGTTTGGCACGGTCTGTAACAATAGTGACTGATTGAGCCGATGAAAGGTTAGGGGTAATTAGGAAGAACAAAGCTGATTTTCTCGTTTGTTACGTTTCGTTGTAGTGCATTTGTGATACATAACATAGCTATGTTTGTTTGGACGGTTATAAGCGTCCCGAAAGTACATATTACACCACGAAAGTAAAGGCACTCGCTAAAAGGCACCAGTTTCGTCAGCATAAACAAAATTAACACAATTAACGTGTTTCTTATGTCAGCTGGCTCTTAATTTCTCAGCGTAACGCCCATTTTAGTGTTAAATCAGTTAGTGTTTAACAGGCATATTTTTCATGCATAGTTGTGCCTTATGACTGATTGACAAGCTGGTTGATACAGCTGTGCCCCTTTAAATTCTGTCCACATTATACGTCTAATATCAGGAATTACACCTAAATCACAATTTGTAGGATTACTAATCGTCAGATTTAATGGATCGTGCTGGAGGGAAGAGGTCAGACAGGTTCTTTTTGAGAGCCTAGTATAAAACTAGCAAATTACAAAAACAAAACGAATTAACAGAATACGATCAAATACAATTTAATATCCACGATAAAAGTCTTGTTCTAGTCAAATCAAACGTATCAACCCTAGTTAACCTCAATACAGACACACAAGTGTTCTAATTTAGAATAACCGCTAGAGGGAGACAGACCACGGAATATATAGACGATAGGCAATTTTTGGAACATCTCTTGGTCGTGTTAACTTTAATTCACACCAGAGGGCGACAAAGCCAATAATTTGGTATATGGAGACGACAACCTAATCATTCATTATGAGGAGCAGTGAAAGTGCTGAATTGTTAATGCTAATAATAAAACAGGTTAATTTGGAGATGTTGTTGTACTGGAGACTGATTGAACCTAAAGCGTGGGATGGAATCTGGTTTCAACATTCCAAACGTCAAGGTTCTCATTTATAAAAACCATGGCCAAACCATTTTGTTAATATGATTTTTTTTACTAAATTATCCCTTTTCTGATCTACGCTATAGTAAAAGGCTCTTGAACAATAAGAGCATTTTGGTTTTCACCGAATATTTTTGTATTTACAAAACATATGTTAAGTTTAGTAAGAAAATTACCTATTGTCACAGGCGACTCCTGGTTACTTTTTGAAAGTGCCAGTTTATGACAGGTTTTAAATATAGCGCTCTTTGTACTTGGTTACTGGATGTATTATGGAAGTGAACGCTGGCTGTGTAAAAAAATAGACTTATGATTCAGTACGACATCACAAACTGATGAAACGTGACCGCAGATCTCAGCTGGAGATATATAGTCAAAGTTGTGCTGTGGGGTTCCAGGTTTTTGTAGGAAGGTAAATACACTCATTGACAAAAAAAAACTTCACCAAAAGGAGTGTTGGAAGAATGAAACTTTATTACATTGGGGGAAAAAGTATTTAGTCAGCCACTGATTGTGGGCAAGTCTCTACTAGAAAGATGGAGAGGTCTGGAATTTTATCATAGATACACTTCAACTATGAGAGACAAAATGAGAGAAAAAAAAATCCAGGAAAAATCACATTGTAGGATTTTTAAAGAATTTATTGTTAAATTATGGTGGAAAAACAAGTATTGGTCAATAACATAAGTCAAACTCAGTGCTTTGTTAACATAACCTTTGTTGGCAATGACAGAGGTCAAACATTCCTGTAAGGTCTTCACCAGGTGGCACACACTGGAGTGGTATTTTGGCCCATCCCTCCATGCAGATCTCCTCTATAGCAGTTGATGTTTGCGGGGCAACAGAGGCCTTTCAACTCCCTCCACACATTTTCTATGGGTGAGGTTCTCGGGGGACTGGGGCTAGGCCACTCCAGGACCTTGAAAGATTTTTAGGGAGCCAAACTTCTTCGTTGCTCCGAGCGGTTGGTGTGTTGGGATCATTGTTCATGCTGGAGAGACCCAGCCACGTTCCATTCTTCAATGTCTCACTGATGGACGGAGTTTGGGCTTAAATCTCACCGATACATGGCCCCGTTCATTCTCCCTTAACACGGATCAGTCGTACCTGTCCCATCTGCAGAAAAACCAGCCCCAAAGCAGATGTTTCCACCCCCATGCTTCACAGTAGCTATGGGGCAAAATCAGGCATTCTTCTTCACCAAACACGACGAGTTGAGTTTTGTTATCAAAACGTTCTATTTTGGTTTATTGACCACGTGATTATCCTCCCAATCCTAGTCGGATAATCATATGCTCTCTGGCAAACTTCAGCCGGGCCTGGACATGTACTGGCTTAAGCAGGGGGCACGACCGGCCACTGCAGAATCCGAGTCCCATATCGGGCGTAGTGTGGTTAATGATGGTAGCCTTTGTTACTTGGTCCAGCTTCTATGGCAGGTCATTTCATCAGGCCCTCCGGTGTAGTTCGGGGAGTTGGGCTCACCTTCTCATGATCATTTGGACCCCACGGGATGATTGATGAGATCTTGCGTGGGGCCCAGATCGAGGGGAGATTATCAATGCCCTGGTTGAGTTTGGAGTCTTGACTGTTTGAGGCTGTGGACAGAGTGTATTTTATACAGAGAACGAGTATGTATGAATGTAATATATCGTGTTGGATCCAAACAGACCTGGAATTTGTCACTAAAGATGATACCAAACTTTAGTCCATAAAACAGTTCAGGTTTCTCGTTCATGACACCATGCAAAGGAAGGTGACAGTGGCTGGTATCATGCAGGAAAACGTAATGGGCGCTGTGACAACAAATTTCTTTCTGGTACAGCACCTGGAACTGGTCCGCCTGTGTCTGGATGGTGACAAAGAAACTGTGGGAGTTGCTCGTGTTGTCGGTGGATATCAAGCAATGTGTGCTACATGGAGCTGTGAAAATGGACGCAAGAAAAAAACTGTCCCAGCCACCAGCATCCTGTGGACTCATCCTGTGAGTGTTGATGAAGGATTAGAGGATGACTAACACAAAACTGTGGCAAACACAGATTGAGCTACTTCTCTGACTTTAACAATCGACAAGGTGGAGCAATGGAGCAATTAAGTGAAGTTTTCTAATAAAGTAGACTGAGTGAAACAGTATTTACAAACTCCTGAGCTTATACTATAATTGAACCTCTGGCTGTTGTGTTGATATTTAAGCTCGGAGTAGCTAGGGTAACACACACACCGTGGGCCATGGCCACGCTCATGAAACATTACCGCTGTGTGGAGAGACATTTTGCTGCTGCATTATGTACAATAGCCATGTGGGCAGAAGCATGAGAGAAGAAGCATGATGATCCGTTGAGGATGGACAGGTTGATGAAACCAAAACTCTAAACCTGTGTACACCTCTAATGTAAAGGAAGAGGATGAGACAAAATGGGGACAATGAAAATTTGTCAAACCTAACAAAATAGGGTTGAACAGACACTATTGTTGACTCGGACTGTTTGGTGTCAAACAGAGGAAAGCAAACACGAGAGCTCTCTGAATGTCAAAGGATGTTCACTAAGCACGTCTCAGGGAGGACGGCAAAAAACAAACAAGGAAACCAAACTGTAGAAGCATTGAGCAGTGCTTCTTAAACCACTGATGGGTAAAGTGAATAACCTTGACAATGTTCTGCTGGCTTTCATGTGGAGGTTACTTTTACATGTATAACCTATCTAAACATGGCCATTGTAATTAAAGGAAATGGAAATTTGCATATGAAGCCAATCATCAGTCCCTGTTATGCAATGGTGCTCCATCGGTCATTTACAACACCAGGAGGTACATCCTCCTGAGACCCAGGAAAACTAAAGTTTGATAATTTTAGTAATTTTGAAATATAATACGTCTATGAGATGGACAAAAAACATATCACAAGGATTTTTTTTCATAAACACTTTTTGTTTATTTTTTATCAAATGTTCTTTATAACGGACAAAGGGACATGGTAAAGTTCCAATGTCCACTACAGAGGACATTAAAAAAGTACACTTTTAAGTGGTTAAACACAAGTCAAAAATTATAGGCTTTAGAAAAATCACGAACGGATTACTCAAAAATGTAGTTCCCTTGCGTCCGTAAAACGTGCAGCAATTTTGAAAAAGCAGATCTCCGGTTGCAAATGACACACCTCCCACAAATGATATGTCTAGGATGTCCTCTAGATGGCGCATCAGCTTTTAGCTTTGTAGATTATATGGTTATTGAAATGTTCTTTGTGGACTCGTGTCCCCCACAGACGACAAAAAATAATTGTAAGGTCTTACGAGGTTAACCCACATTCACATCTCGGCCCACGTGACTCTAACGATTCACATGGCGGCACGGTGGAGCAACGACTCACTAATGGATCACATCTTGGCTCCCTGTGATTCTAACGACTCGTGTATTGACAGGGTGGGTCAAGGACTCTCAGGACCACCCCCAAGGTGACAACCCATTAGGGTTAAATGCCTGGGATTCCCAGTCAGTTTCTAGAACATAAAAAGTCTTTCGGATTAGAGGTAAAACGTCTTCAACAACAAAGAAGTCCAGTTGCCTTCAACTAAACACTCAAGTTTGCCATGAGCTGGATGACTGAGAACTTACACAGACATCGGTCGTTATGCAAATGTGCTGTATATAGGATTGGGAAAGTCTCCAACTTGCTGAGACTGAAGTAGATACGTGATAAAGTGTTTCTCCCATGAAAACCTTGTTCAGGAATGGTTTAAGGAACATGACAAAGAGTTGTTAACCTGGCCTCCAAATTCCCAAGATCGAGTGCTGGACAAACAAGTCGAATTCATGGAGGTCCCACCTTGCAGCTTACAGGACAACTTGGTGAGAGATACCACAGAACTCCAAAGGTCTCGTTGAGTCTGTGCCTTGATGGGTCACAGCCTTGGGAGCACTACACCATATTAGGCAGGTGGTTTTAGTGTTATGGCTGATCTTTTATATTTATAGCAGTGGAACCTTAAACAATGGCAGATACATTTTGTCTGATGTGTTTATACAGACAGAGAGCATCTGGTGAAAATCATTAGGTCCAATAATTGCTTTATGTTTCCTATAACAATCAATGAATATGAGGCTTTCTTCCTGGAGCCGGTTCAGTTTATGGTCTAAACACTTGTTGCTAATGTTTCCAGGATGAACACCAGGATGAACTTTCATGATCTCCTCAATCACTAGATTTAACCATGAATAAACCTTTACTGGAAGTTCTGAAGCACAGACTGTGAAGTAAAGCTCCATATGCTTCATCTGTAAAAAAAAACTGAAGGATTTTTTGAAGAATGGTTAAAAACCCAACAAAAACCATACAGTAGAAGGTTTAAAGCAGCTCTGGTGGCAAAAAAATATATATAGTATGAACAGAAATGAGTGTTACAGGCAATGCTGTCTTCTTGGCTCCCTGGCTTCACCTACGGTCATGAACTTTGAATAGAGACCTCAACATGAGGTAAGATACAATAAGCAGAAAGTTTATTCCTCTGCAGGGTGACTGGGCTTACTCTCCTTGACAGGATAAGAAGTGCTGAAATTCAGGAGTTGATCCACTGCTCCTATGAACTGAAGTACCAGTCAAATGTTTGTGCATTTCATAAGCATGATCCCTGATCGACTACCGGGAGCTGTTGTAGGCTCGTCCTCCCAATCCGAGACCACACAACAGAGCCAGGACCAGCTGGAGGGATTATATCTCACAGTTGGCTTGGGAATTTCTGATTCCTTTCTGAGGAGTGGGAATCAGTGGCCAGTGATATTGTCCAGTGAATGGAAGATTAACTAAGACCAAATGGCTCGTGGACAGAATATCCAGTTATATTTCTGATTCAAGGATTTTACAACCACCCATACTGAGTCTCACTATAATGTAACCTTAACCTAATATGACAAATGATGATCAGGGAACTAATCGATGTACAGTGGGGCAAAAAAGTATTTAGTCAGCCACTGATTGTGCAAGTTCTCCAACTTGGAGAGATGAGAGATCATAGGTACACTTCAACTATGAGAGAGAAAATGAGAAAAAAAAATCCAGGAAATCACATTGTAGGATTTTTTAAGAATTTAATTGTAAATTATGGTGGAAAATACGTATTTGGTCAATAACAAAAGTTCAACTCAATACTGTGTAACATAACCTTTGTTGGTAATGACAGATGTCAAACGTTTCCTGCAAGTCTTCACCAGGTTTGCACAAACTGTAGCTGGTATTTTGGCCCATTCCTCCATGCAGATCTCCTCTAGAGTAGTGATGTTTTGGGGCTGTTTCTGTCCTGGGCCACACCAGAGGGCAGTAACTCTCTCCCTCCTCCGGTTAACTGGGGACGAAGTTTTGCCAATGACTTTCCTTCTTAGACTCAGGATCCTAGAGTGCTTCTGTTTGTCGGACTACTTGAACCATCACTCCAAAACTTACTAGTTTAGATAAATTAGTTTCATTCTTAATTCATCATCTACGCCGCCCAAGGAGGTTGGGTCCCTTTTTGAGACTTGGTTCTCCCAAGGTTTCTTCCTTGGGCTTGCCCAATTTGGGATTGGACGTAGATATTAGGAGATAATCTAACATTGTAAAGTTGCTTTGAGACAATGCTCCATTGTAAAAAGCGCTATAGAAATGAATCTGACTTGACTTAATACACTAGTCCACTACCACAAAAGACCTGGGTTCGAGTCCTGGTGATGCCTTCTGGCTGGATCTCACATCACAAATGTGCAAGAGTGCTGCAACAGTGGTCCCTACCCAATCCTACGATGGACTGTCATACCATCTGGGGCTTCTGAAACGCCTGCCGGATGGGAGGAGGGTGAACAGTCCATGGTTAACTTGGTAGACATCCTTAATGATGTTATGTGACCTGCTCAGACAGCGCTTGCGGTAAATGCTCTCAGTGGTGGGTAATGGGGCACCGGTGATCTGTTGGGCAGTTTTCACCACCCGATGTTTATTGGCTTGGCAATAAACAGTAGAAGATATATAGTGTAATAAACAGCATATACATAAAACCCAGGTGCAATCTGCTGTATACAGCAAATATGCAGTAAATACAATAAACCTTAGATATACAGCAGATATACAAAAATATGACTAACTAAAGAACAGTGTAGACATGTTGACATTCTGTTTAAACACCGGGGACTCGGTGGCATGTTCCGTCCGGTGGAGGAGAACGTGTAGTTTGGTTTGCATGTGTTTAGAAAATGGATCCAGATGGGGCTGCTGCTGTGAAACAAACAGCAACACAAGATCAGACAAATCTTTTACACTAATGAGGACTTTTACACAAGAACTGGCTTTTTTTGATCTCATTAACGTGAATGAAGAAAAAAACTGAATGGTGAAACTAAGGGTTTTAATTATTTGCACAGAAGCTTAGTGACAGGGAATAACTCTTGAAGCAAATACCTGTTGGACAGAATTTTCTTTAGGACCAAGAGGAAAAAGTCATGTAACATATTGACTTGGCTTGCCTGCGTTTTCTTTAATGTTACCTTAATGGGGAATAAAAATCGAAGGAAACAATGACTAAAAAGTTAGTTCTAATATTGTAAGTACAAGGGCATAAATGCTCTGCACAGCTCCATTCCTTAAAACAGTATTGAGCCCATTGTCAGCCATCACTAAGCTGAAGCCGATTCATCTTGCCAGATAGTTTTATGGTTATTCCTTAACATCATAGTAATGTTCGGTATATAGGAACGCAATTCTATAACAGATTAAACACATTACTTTTAACCTGGAATATACATTAGTTCTTGAGTTTAACATAGTAAAATTATTCGTAAACTTTAGGTAATTCCCTAAAAAAGTAGTATTTTAAGTGTTTTGTCCTAATTGACTGCTGCATACTCTGTATATCCGCATGTCACTTATGAGGTACACCTTGCTAGTAACGGTTTGGACCCCTTCTTGCCTGAGAACTTTGCCTTAATTCTCGTGAACCACCATTCCAACCACCATCAGCCTGAACCATTGATCTATGCAGAAGGATCCATTTTGGTGAGTCAGTAAATTGTAGCTCGGTTGCTGTTCTTAGCTGACAAGAGTGGCACCTGGGGTGGTCTGCAGTTGATGGGCCCATCGGCTTCCAGGTTTCGATGTTATACATTCAGAGAGGCTCTTCTGGCGTACCTAGGTTGTCATTGAGTGCTTATTTGAGTTACTGTTTGCCTTTTCTACAAGCTCAAACCAGTTGCATTTCCTCTGACTTCTGGCCATCAACAAGGCATTTTAACCAGAGGAACTTTTCTGCTCACCAGCCAGTCTAGCACCAACAACCATGCCACGTTCAAGCACTTAAATCACCTATTAATATTAGTGAGTGCAAAAGTGAGGTGAACATCAGGATTAGCAGTTAATTTGAAGGTGAAATTGGAGTGAGGGGTTTGTTTTCAATCAATGGGATGACATCAGGGTGTGAGTGGGCACCATGTTTTCTTTAAAGAACAGGGATCTATCAAAGCTGCTCTTCACAACAATGTTTGTGAGGTCTCATGCAAAAACAAAGGAGATGTCTGAGGACCTCAGAAAAGAGTGTGATGCTTCATCAGGCTGGAAAAGGTTACAAAACCATATCTAAAGGTTTGGACTCCACCCAATAACAAGGTCACACAGATTGTTGTACAAATGGAGGAAATTTAAGGACCATTGTTACCCTCCCAGGAGGTGGTCGACAACAAAGATCACGCCAGAGCAAGGTGTTGTAATAGGTTGGTGAGGTCACAAAGGACCCCAGGGTAACTTCTAAGACAACTGAGAGGCCTCTCTCACATTGGCTAATGTTACTGTTCCAGGAGTCCACCATCAGAAGAACATGAACAACAATGGTTGCATGGCAGGGCTGCAAGGAGGAAAGCCACCGCTCTCCAAAAGAATTGCTGCTCGATCTGCAGTGACTAAGATCACGCGGATGAGCCAGAAGGACTATTGAGAATGTTTTCGTGGACGGATGAGGACCAAAATGGAAAAATTTTTGATAAAAGTAAAGGGATGTTTTGGAGAAAGGAAAACAATGCAATTCCAGCATAAGAACTGGTGTGGTAGTATCATTGGTTTGGGCCTGTTTTGCTGCATCTGTAATATTGGCTCATTTTCCTCCTCTTTATCTATTTTTAGGACTTGTGTGAAAATCTGGTGATGTTTTAGGTCATATTTACAAATAGGATTCCTGTCTACATAAAGCAAACACATAAATCATTTCACTGGTATATTTGATATATGACTGATCCGCCTTTCCACAGCAAGGAGAGGACGTACGACTTTGTGTCAGGTTGTGTGGGAGTGTGTGTGTTTATAATCCAGTACAGCATTGATAACCCTCACAATCAGTCTGCATTAACGCTATGAGCATCATATACTCTGCATTTGTTCTGCTTGGTAGCTGCTGGCATTAATAGAGCCAGGTTACTTAGAAGTTGATTTGTTATTTCAGATGCTCACTGGTACAACAGTGACCTGTGAGTTTTGTGAGAAAGAGTTTTAGATGATGTAACCATTCCCTGTGCGGGGCCACATTTGGAATAATTTCACCTATCGATCTGATGCAGACCTGTGAGGAAATATGGGGCGCCAGCGGTATACCTGCATCAGTTCCAGATTAATGGGTGTTTGAGGATTACGCAGAAGTAGGAAAAGTTCAAATGCCGAGTGTCAATGATGGACCAGCCTGCATCACATTAGCGTCTCGTCACTTCTGTTTGGACGTTTGAATATAGTGTATAAATGGCAGCTTTAGATAGATAAGGCGTTGATCGCAGATGATCCTCCTGTCTGGCCTCCCTCCCTCAGACACAGCTAAGTAGAGGAGGAAAGAACAAAATGATTCTCAGATGCATCACAATCCAGACCTGTACAATTCACAAATGATAAAACTCGATTTTTAAATGTTAATTAATAACGTAATGGTGACATACAAACACAAAAGGTAGTACACGGACAGTCTGCGGCGTGCACATAAAGCACACTCAAGAAAGACGAACATCCGATGTCAAAGCTTCCACCCAACTTGGAAAGGGTGAAACGAATTTCTGTCACAACTGTTATTGCTAAGGATAGTCATTAAGAACCAGGGCTTTTATGTTATGTTGTATATTTTGGAGCCGCAATACAGTGTCCTGTCTAGAAGATATTTCATGCTAATCCTACACTAGAGGACTTTTAAAAGACTGAAAAAACTTTTTGACTAAGGGAGAGAATTAGACTAAATTCAGAGATCCTCTCACATCTCATGTGTCACAGAGTTCTTAGTCACAGACTATGACTTTGCAAAGACTGGAGATCTTGCATGGTCACTATTTGCAGGGCTGGAATTAAATTCATTTTGAGATTATTTCAAAACTTTTGAAACACACCTTAAATAATCCAGCAGTAAATAAAAACAGCATAGTCAGCCACATGAAATAAAGTGGCTTCTTAAGTACTGTATTGGTATATTAAGATCAATGAAAACACCACATTTCATTATTTTATGTACAGTATTACATTTCTGTTATTTAAGTGCTTGGATTTTACATATTTGTATCGTTTCCCTTACACTTTGGAGTGCAGGTATTAGCACAGAACAAATATACACAACAGTATTTAGCCCAAATACATCTAGAAATAAATGTAATACATGAAATTGAAGTGTTTGCATCATTTGGTCAGATACCTGTAGGTCTGCACCTACTGAAGTGTGGAATTTCCTGTTTGATGCTGGAGATAGAGAGCGAGCTCACCTATCAGTTGTCGACGACGTTCACGTCACCGTTTGTGTGGGCCAAGACTTAAGACTTATGATGATATTAAACACTGTTGATTTGATCAGAAGATCAAGACGAGAAAAAGACCAACCTAAAACATCTCCTGATCACCTTACACCAAACGAGATAACATGAGTGTGACCCAACTCTAGCAAAACATGATTTTTTTTCTGACATTGGACATTGACAGTAAAATCGCTTGGAAGGTCATTTGGTGTAAAGCCGGCATTACTGACACAGCGATCCCCGCAATCTACAATGAGAGCAAACTGCCACTGTGCCATCTGGGCTCCATAATAATAATAATAACAATAGTCACAAACATATTGACTTGTGTCCTTCTCTTCTCCCACTACATCCACTTTGCACTTGTTTCTGAACAGAACTGGTAGGTTATTGTATGAAAGTAATTATTTTATGGTTTTGTGTTTTGTGATCGTGTGAGTTTTCTGATTGTACTGTGCCCTCCCAGTCCCTAGGGGGTACTATCACAATACTGAGCT